>CM038676.1:69071612-69219651 GCA_021605205.1 Aegilops longissima
TTGCGTCACGGGGCACCCTCGTGAGGTACCACGCCTTGATCTCTCCGCCTCCTTGTGATCCTGCCTGAGAGGCTGCTCTGAGGAAGGTTCACGTAAATCCGCCCGGCAATCTGGCCCCTCGCTAGGGTCTTGAGCTTGAGTGATGAAGCTGGGCCACGCTAGGCCCCCACTTGAGCCACGCTGCGAGAACACAGGCAGGCAAGTCTGAGGGTCCCCGTTCCCGAAACGCCGACACGAGAAGGCCTTATTGCAAATGTGGAGAGGTGTGTGGGTACCTTTTGCAAAATTTCCATAGTTTCTTTCCTATCAAATCCGGATATAAACCGGACGGCCTATATTGCAGGATGGCTGGCACCCATCATCACCAACTCTGTTTTTATAAGAGTGTATTTTATGTATTTTATAAGAGTGTAGATGTAGAGTAGATACAAATCGATGTGTGGGCACGATGGTAGTGAGATAATGTGATGCAACACTAGAGGTGCCACGTGGGCGTTTAATCGTCAACTAGTCATGTCATGAGCAAATCTGAGTTGTACGGTGAGCCCGTGACTGTATAATAACCACTATACGTAAACGGTGACCGTAATGAGTGGATTATGAAGTCCAATGTATGTATTGTGCTTTCTCTTCAAATACAATTGTCGGTGTCAAAACCGGCGGATCTCGGGTAGGGGGTCCCGAATTGCGCGTCTAGGCGGATGGTAATAGGAGACAAGGGACACGATGTTTTTACCCAGGTTCGGGCCCTCTCGATGGAGGTAATACCCTACTCCTGCTTGATTAATATTGATGATATGGGTAGTACAAGAGTAGATCTACCATGAGATCAAGGAGGCTAAACCCTAGAACCTAGCCTATGGTATGATTGTTGTTCGTCCTACGGACTAAAACCCTTCGATTTATATAGACACCGAATAGGGTTAGGGTTACATAGAGTCGGTTACAATGGTAGGAGATCTACATATCCGTATCTCCAAGCTTGCCTTCCACGCCAAGGAAAGTCCCATCCGGACAAGGGACGAAGTCTTCAATCTTGTATCTTCATAGTCCTGGAGTCCGGCCAAAGATGATAGTTCGGCTATCCGGACACCCCCTAGTCCAGGACTCCCTCAACAATGATCCTCATTGCATATATCGCGAGAGAAAGATGAAACACGCGTGAATTTTCTGGGGGCTTACTTTTAGAGGACCTGGAGATAGTTTTGTGTGCATACGTGAAAGGGGCGTACAGGGGGGTGTATGCGATGGAGAGAGAGATGCTCTTCATTTCTCTTTATTATGACTAACTTTGTATATAATATAAAAATATACAAATTCACAGTGCGGAATAAATATCATTGTGGGCACCATGCAATGCAAATTAGCGTTCGTACTCCTCCATATAACTTTGTAATGTTGTATATATGTAGAAACTCTAAAATAATTTTTTGGCCACACTTTATTCAAAAGGAATGTTGTATGCGAAATAAACGTGAAGAGAGGGCTCTTTAGATCAATGGGGTACGTGATGTAACATGTGTGAATGTGTAGTTGATGCATTTGGCGGGGCCTAGAGAGGTATGTGTGTGTATTATGTATTCGAGAGAGGCATGGATAGGGGCCGACGGTGGGGGCGTGGGAGAGATAGCACGAGAAATGAGAGTGGTCTAGAGAGAGAGAGTCGAATATGACGTCACAACAAGAGATTCCATTCCCTTGAGTGTGTATATGCAAGGGGGGAGGGAATAGAGGCACCAGGAGAAATTTTCTGTGTGTGTGGTGTTTGTGTTGGTATGTGTGGGTGTGAGAAGATAATTAGAAGTGGGGGCAGAGGGTGTGTCAGCGCGTGAGGTCCGGTGGGTCAAGGTGAGGCCCTTCATTCGGTTCCGTCCTGCGCCACATTGGTCGGCCCATGACACATTTAGGAAGACCCATGGATGACTAGTCGTACAAGACAAAGATAGCAGAATTGTGAAGGACTCTGTGTCAACTGACAAAGCCGTCTAGGATTTGTAAACCTAGGTTCTCGGGCTAAGGTAACCCCTTTATCTCTGATATTACTATTCATCCAACCTAACTTTAAGGGGCATCCTACAGAATGCTCTGCTAGAATCATACTCGTCGATTAGGAAGAGAGGTGTGAGACAATGCGTGAGAGACATGCGTAAAGATAATGTGCGTACATGAGACACGTAGGCAGGTCCATGTATATAGAAAGGGTCGATGAGGATTGTGCGTGTGTATGTTTGCGAGAGGAAGAGTGCTTGTGATAAAGGTTAGTGAAAACAGTTGTAAATGGTTACGAGAGGAGGGAGGTTATATCTAGAGCATGTGTGCGAAAGACACCTCGGGAGAGAGTGTTTGAGCATGTGTGAGAGACCACCGATGGAGAGTGAAACTACACGTAAAGACTGCTCTACACATTGATTAAAGATATAAATTGTATCCAAATATTAGGATGGGATCATGATATTTGCAATTCGCGTAAGGAGCGGTCATTGATCCATCAGACATCTAGATTCTATCGAATTTGAGCATGTCTATGTTATTATTCAACACAATTGATCCACATAGTTAGTATTTTGAACTCCAGACAATGCATCGCTTTAGCAATCGAATATAAACATGAGTATAGTTCATGTTGTGTGTGTAAAGCACATTATACATACAAAAGTTACACAATGGACATTATAAATAGCTACATATGAACTAGCATACATTTGAATTCAACTTAAGGTGGTTTAAAAAAACAAATTCAACATGAAGTCCATTCAATTATTTGAATTTGATATCATGGCATTTGTAAACCATACCTAAATTATGGGGGCACCAATCTTTGCTCTGATTTTGTATAAAATAGCATATGTAGTCGTGTGCAAAATAGATTCAAATTTAGCTCCTCCATTCCAAAATAATCGTAGTTATAGGATTTTCAAGTGTCAAAATTTCAAAAAGAAGCGGATAATTTAATGAGGTTTTCAAACATACAAGGTCAAATATAACGTTGTCTATTTAGGTCAATCCTCATAGTTCAAGAGTACTCTAAACATGAATGCTTGTGTTTCAAAATTTCGAACGAAGCGCCAAAAGAGCCTCTACTCCCCCGAAACTACGTGAGACCAATGTTTGGTAGTACCATGAAATTACTTTTCTAATAACTCCGGCCCAACGTCCAAAGGTCTAAACCGGGGTAGGTTTGTAGCTTCATCTAGACGCCACACAACCGCCTCCGAAAAACATTCATACACAATGGCCGCCTAAGCACACATGCACGCGGCCGAAATCGCTCCCGCCCACTATTTGGGACACCTGGGATTACCATCCTACCCCGACCCGCAGTAGGTCCGAAATTTAAGAGGGGGGCAAAGTTTGTACTTTCCCCAAATTTCAAACAAGCGCGTCCCATCTTCTGTTCAAAAAGGCCAAAAACAAGCGCGTCCCAGACCAAAACATGGTTCCCCCCACCCGTCTGATTCCCCATTCATACTCCATGGGCACCAAAACTACCTCTCCACCAGCCGTGAAACACCGGTGTCCTCCGTCCGCCACCCCATCCCACCGATCAACCGCCACCATCCTCCATCACGCCGGAGCCGATACCCCGATGTCGTCGTCCACCGCAACCTCAACTGCAACGCCCTCCACGGCTAGTAGTTGAAGACGAGGCCAAGCCGTCCGTACCCGAGCGAGTTCAACCACACCTTCCTGCGCCTCACCGCTACCGCTCCAACTTCGCCACCCTCCACCGCACTTGAGTTGTTCCCGCTACGCCGTCCTTCGCCGCCTCGGATCTACTTCCCCTCCACCGACATACGGCCACGAAAACACAATCAACAATTTGGCCATGGTTTCGTCCAAGCCTGCACCCTCCAGAACATCGATTTCCCCGGTAAAAAGAAGAAGATCGGCGCGACATGTGGAGGTGACCACACCGGCAACCGAAGAAGGTACTCCTCTTCCCTTATTCGTGCAAATCTTACGTCTCTGCTTGCACGGTATTCATCCCACAGAAGGCACTAGTTGACCGCTTCTTCTTGATACTAGATGTTCCTAGTAACTCACGATGCACAAGGTTTCTCCTCATGTACTATTTCACCTTAGCTAGAGGTCCGTCGCCCCCAATTTCAATTTCTGGCAGTTGATTCCCAATTAGCGGAAGCATTCCCAGCGTAACAAGCTCTAAATACGACTATTACGCCGGGAAGCAGCGCCTTGGTGTTTATCTTAGGGCGTGTCGTCCTAGAAACTCTTGGCGCCCGATCCGGAGGTCGGCGAGGATTGAAGGGATGGCTTTGGCGCTGCCAAGCTTCGGCGGTGGTGTGAGGTCGATGGGAGGCGGGCGGCGGAGGCGAGGGTGCAGGCGGTGGTCACTGGCGGTTCAATAAAGATCGACAACGGTGGTGGCAGGAGGTAGACGAAGGCCATTTGCCGTTCCTTATAGATTGGACGGTTCATGAAAAAATCGATGACCTATTTATTTTTAGTCGTGATATCTTGATAGGACCACATGTGGTGGTGTCTTTGGAGGAGTACCGCATTTCTGTGCTCATATATTACAAAATCATACGGAGTAGAATCTAATTTTGTTTGCCATGCAATATTGTAAAGCTATCATATGTCTCATGTCATTTATTTTCCATCCATCTGCTATCTTCTACTTTTACAGTGCACTACTTCTGCACACACTTCATCCATACTCTCACTATTGTGTTTTTATGCAAGGGTATTTCAGACCCTGCCTTCATAGAAGCAAGAAAGAGAAGAGAGAAGTCGCTCCAGCGTGGTATACGGCTAGGCCAGACACGTTTCAAGACTTTAAAGGGTGTAGTATCAGTAGATGAAGAAGGGGAACGTAGCTCTGGAGTTGATGATCTCGCTCGCCGTGAACCACCATCCCAGGTGCTTGCTTTAACTTCACGATGTCATATGTGGTTGCATGTTGCATATGGTGTCTAGCTTGTATTTGAAAGGCCGAAGTCAGACTTCATCAAGATAAGGAAAGATATTTTTTTACATGAACCACCATCCTGGGAGCACCAGAAGACAAATAGCTAGTCAGGGCACTGGACGAGCCAGTGACAAGCCCAGCAAATATATGCATCACCTGGAAGCCAACTGAAAAGCTGCGATGGTGGCGAAGCAGCCCGCCTCCCACCAGGCTCTTAGGTCCTAGATGATCATGCTCACCACTCCAACCGGATGTCTAGCTTGTATTGCTTCCAATTTGGTTAAATTGCATCTGCTTAGCTTACACATTATACCTTCGAATATGACTTGCCTTTCTGTTTTTGGTACATACTAGTACATCTGTGTATTAACCATGTTCTTACATCAAACTAATGATCTTGTGTATCCCTCATCAGTCACTTATGACGAGGCAGGCAGGCAAGGGGACTACTCATTTAAAGAATGCAGCGTCAGCCTCCAGACATGATTCTCGTGAAGCAGAAATGCGGATGAAGATAGTCGTAGCTCTGTAGTTGATTACAACATTTCCCTACACTAGCATCGCAGTGCTTGCTCTAACTTGGCAGCGTGATATGTGGTTGCATGTTGCATATGGTGTCTAGATTGTAATTCTTCCAATCTGGTTAAACTGCATGTGCTATTCTGCTTAGCTTATAGTACATTATACACATTAATGTGACATGCCTTCTTGTATTTAGTACATAGTACATCTGTCTATTAAGCATGTCCTTACATAAAACTATTGTTTTTATCCGCATCAATCAATATGACGAGACACCTTTAGTATATGCGGTCGATATTAGTTGCATGTTTCATATGATTTATAGCATGCGCTGCTTCTAATTTGTTGAAATTCCATTTATGATGGGACGCTTTTAACTTGGCAGAGTCATATTGGTTGCATCTTTCATGTGGTGTCTAGCTTGCATTGCTTCTTATTTCCTGGAATGGTTTCTGCTTAGTTTACACAAATAGTTGTGAACATGCCATGCCGTCCTGTTTTTCGTACATATTCCATCCTGGTATCATGTGTTTGCCTTACATCAAAGTAGTTATTGTCAGTATCATGCATGAATGAGTTCTTAAGAGAGAATTTTCTTGCTTTTTCTTGTCAGTTTTACTTGACAATTCAAAATCAATAAAGCGGAAGGAAGTTAGCAAGGCAGCGGATAAAGGTGCTCCTTTCGAACGGAGGGCCTCTACAGTTTCTACTCCTCCACACCCCAAGATGATTTCCAAGACAACACATGCATAGACACTCAACAAAGCTGTGTTTATGATGAACACGTCTCCCCTAGTGTAGCATCACTGATGCTCCCTCTAACTTGGCACTGTTATATGTGGTTGCATGTTATGTGTGATGTCTAGCTTGTATTGCTTCTAATTTTGTTGAATTCCATCTGCTTACTTTACACATTGTACTTGAATATAAGACAAGACACATGTTCCTGTTTCTAGAACATACAATATCTTTCTATCACACCATGTTCTTACATCAAATTACTACTTTTGTGTAACCTGCAACAATCACTTATCATAAGACACGTTTGACTTCAGAGTGTGATATAGGTTACATCTCACATTCTTTTCATATGGTGTCTAGCTTTCATTCCTTCTAATTTCTTGAAATGCCTTCTCCTTAGTTTACACATCATAAGCTGTGAATATGCAATGCTGTGAATATGCAATGGCACTAATGACGAGAGACCTCTAACATGGTAGTGTGATGTTGTTTGCATCTTGCATATGATTTATTTCTTGTACTGCTTCACATTTGTTTAAACGCCATTTATGATGAGACACTGTTAACTTGGCAGAGCTATATTTGTAGCATCTTTCATATGGTGTCTACCTTCCATTGCATTGCTTCTAATTTGGTGAAATGTCTTCTTCTTAGTTTACACATTATAGTTCTGGTTATCTGTTCCGTCCTGTTTTTCATACATATTACATCCTCCTATCATGTGGTTGTCTAACATCAAAGTTCAGTTCGTTTGCATCACGCATCAATTTGTTCTGAAGAACTAAATTGTTATTCGTTTTTCTTGTCGACTTGACTTAACATGGCACAGAGAAAGATGAAGAAACACAGAACGACAGGGAATGAGAAGCGGATGACTCCTACAGATTCTGCTGGTACTAATGGTGCAATAGAAGGTCAAAGTCCAGCGGAAAATTCTACAAACACGACATCCCATGCTACACGAGCTGCAAAAAAAGCCAAACAGAAACAAATAGCTGCCACCAAACAAGCAAAGACAGCCCTAGTTCTTGCAACACCTACCACAGTACTACCAGCTGAACGACATACTCGTGCGTCAAGCTGAGCTAGCAACACGTTCCCAAGCTCCTTGCCACCGACACTACTTCCCAAGCACTCTTGACACAAGGCGAGTTGGTAATATCAGATGAACCTTGTGAGCTCCAACAGCAAGAAGGTAGTTCTGGAGTAAAGTTCAGATTCCATGCTTCTTTATATGTAGTCTCACAGTTTGATGTACACTAACACTTCCTATGTTAGTTGTTGGACTAGCACCTAGGCGCAAGAGGAATCAAACATCGGGATAATGCTCGATAGGTTAACTAAATCTAGAGGAGGAAGAATGGAGATCCGTTTTGAGGCAGGTTTAAAAAGGCCACGTGATGCTCTGAGTCAGCCAAGTTAGTATCGAGAGGCAGCGGTTGCCGTTAGGTGTCATGTCGTATCCTCCCAACATGGATTTAGTACAGGAATGACAAAACGAAACCAGTTCAACACCTTCCTCGACCATTTATCGTAAATATGGTTATGTATGGAAACTAGTAATATCGTCTTGCTCTGTCCCATTCTTTCTAGGTTGCTGATAATGAGACTCCCATAATTTTCAACAGATGAGGTTCAAGTTGGATAGCCAAGATGATGCAACCAGACAAGCGTGCACCCATGTTTTCAAGTCTGCTTTCTGCAACGATGTCGGTATAACTTGAGGAAAAATCACTTTGAAGGCAAGGCTAACGGTGAACTTTCCCAAACATCACCAATGGAAAATATATCGGATGAAGGCGGAGGGCCTTGTTAAACAATCTGGTCCGATCCAAGTATCGGTACATTATATATATGTGATCAGATTGCATGTTGAAGTCCTATTTACGCACGTGTCACACAAATCTATCTTCTTGTAGGTGAACTGTTAGAAGAACAAGGCCAACCATACAAAAGTGAAATTCAAGAGGCAGCGGGATCTCGTAGCTATATTGCACACTACAAGGCTCTTGTAATTAGCTATCGTTTCACTCTTTTCATTGTACCATATTATCAGATCTATATTGACTTGTTTGAAATGCAGAGGAAAGCCCGCAAGGACCAAAAAGTACCTGAACCAAATGATGTGGAAATCTTCAAGGACTGTCACACCAGCAAGAAGAAGGGCATGACTACACCAGTCAAAGCCGCTATTGTAAGTCCTTAATCCTCATACCTTTTAACTACTAGTTACTCTGACTTGTGCCTTGAACTGCATGATTTGCAGCCAACACTACTAGGAAAAGGCCTACTAATGGCGCACCTAATTTGGCCATTAATGGCGCATTAGTGGTGCGCCATTAGTGCCACGCCATTAGTATATTTTACTAATGGCGCACTACTGGTGCGCCATTAGTATCTGGTATACTAATGGCGGACCTCGATCGCCATTAGTATATACAACGATGCACCATTAGTATGCCTCGAGGGGCCATGTATACCAGTGCTTTGGCATACTAATGGCGCACAACAACAAGATCGCCATTAGTAACCCGGCATACTAATGGCGCACTGTTAATGATCGCCATTAGTATCCTTTGGCATACTAATGGCGCCTTTATGATGTGATCGCCATTATTATGAATATTAGGTTTTTATTTTTTATTTTCTGTTTTTTGCACAGGTTACAAAATGTATAATTGGACAAAATATAGACAGCACACATCAACAACAGATTCATCGAATACAATAGAAGATTAGTCTCTGAATACAATTCATCATATTAGTCTCCGAATACAATTCATCATATTAGTCTCCGAATATAAAAGACCGAACAAAGATAGAACATTATATTACAAGTCTCGAGACCGCGAGTAGCAGGTTTGTCTTCACATTACAAGTCGATATCGATCATCTAAACTACCATCACATAGAAGAGAGCAGCGGTCATCATGATGAGCATCATCACGATGAAACTCGTCTTCATCCGGTTCCTCCAACGCTCCCTCCCCTCTCCCGCTAGATAGCGGGCGTATCTAGATACGGCCTCGGCCCTAGTGGTGTACCCTTTGTAACTGTTACCGCTGAATCGGTGAACCTGTCTCCGACACTCCTCCCGATCGTCGTAGACTCGAGAACCTTACCCTTGTACCACGACATACGGCGGAATTGCTATGCACTAGCCAAGCGAAGCGTTAGTACCAATTCACGAGACAATACATAAGCAATATATAAGTATGCAGCGAGCGATCGGAAGAGAAAAGCAAGACATTAATAGCATCGATTACATCTAAGTTGAGCGACTCTCGAAACCAAAGAGACATACTACAAGTTCATTAAAGTTTAATTACAACATGAGCCAATCGATGTTTCAGAACTAGACACAGCATCACCGCTTTCGACTCGACTCAAGGGACGGGCGTGGATGAAGCCGCCGTCTACCGTGGGAGTCATGAAATAGCAGGCGTTGTCAGCCTGCTTTTGTAGCATTGTGTCGATGTCACTGTTGGACGGTTGATTTCGAGGTAGAACTGCCCGAGTACGAAGGACATCTTGATGGATGATTTCCGCAAACTCCGATTGGATCGAAAGAATTCTTGTCGATGTCCGCTTCTGGATTGCCGACACGCTCGCGGCCCAATCTTTGAGTTTACTCGGTAGCGAAGTTGATGATGGTCCCGTCGATCGCTCGCATGTGATGGATGGCGTAGTAGGCACCCTTCGACTGCCAGGTGCTGCTTGGCGCAGCGAGCGTCGTGTTGTGGGAGAACACGTGCTTGTCGTGCTACGAATAGGCACGGTGAAGGTGCCTCCAGATTTGGCGTAGCACAGGAGAACATCATCAAGAACCTTCTTGACATTTGTGTAGTCTACGTTCGATGATGGTCCGGGTCGAAATCGTGGCCATGGAATATTTGGGGCTTAGGAGGATGGCGTGCAATGTGTGTCACTACAGAAAACACGGAATGTTAAAGAAAAACGATCGAAATCTAAGAATTCATATGTTACGGGCGGTTGAGGGAGGACTTACTCGGGAAAGTAAGGCACGAGGAAGTTATCCTTATCTTGGTTTGCGAATGGCGCCTTGAGGTAGAACTTCGCGACTTGCGGTCCCCGGCGCTGCCCAAGATCTTGTCACGCATGTAGAAGGGGTCGACTATCACGATGTCCGGGGTCTTGTCGCGAATGATCCGCATCTCCATACTCAGCGAAAATAGCGAGCGAAGGTGTAGTGCAGCGGATGAAGGTTCAACATAGCGTGGATGTCATCAAACCGCAGGACGATCGTGCGCCCGGTGGAGTTATCCACAAAGCCCTTGCCCTCGGCACCTTGGCCGAAAACCGGGTATGCCACATCCTTCTCTACGAGGCGCCGCTTCTCCAAAGAAAGAACAACATCATGCAGACTCCGCATAGCACCGGTTGCAGCATTGAGCATATTTGTCGATAGCATCGCCCTACCGCCACATGCACCCTCCACGAGATATCCTCGGTGAAGGTGGCCCGTCTGGCTGCACGGATCGTTACTCGGTGCGGCTGGCCCACACCCTTGTTAGTCTTTCTTTTGCGTGCCTTCTTCTTTTCCTGTAATGGGACCAAGTTCTGCTCATAGACCGCCTTCTTGATTGTGTTGGGGCTGATAATATTTACGCACCACGCCTATCGAGGTCGGTGAAGTCGGCAGGTGGGCGTCTCCGAGAGCTGAGCAGCGAGGCGGCGCTGTTGCAACTTGGCTTCTCCAGCGGTACCAGCTAGATCGCGCACGTCTTTTGTTGGGTTGGGTTCTTGAGAAGGAGGCCCCATGAAGTCGCCACCGTACCCATGATCGGCAAAGTCTTGATCGGCGTTGCCAAATGTATCATTGTTGTCATTGTTACGATCCGTGCCATATGCATGTTTGGATCGATGGCATAGGGATGTCGGCACCGTTCGGCGGTCTTGCCATGGGGCCGACTTGGCGCCGCACGGTGGCGGTGTTGTCTTTGGGGTGGTGTCCCCGCCCCAAGCGAATCTGGCTCTTCGACCAAAGCGAGGGCCAGCTCAGGCGGCGGCGAGGTCATCACGTCATCATCGTCGGCCCGGCGAGTCGAATCGGAGGTAACAACTCGTCGCAGCCTGGCAGCACCCGAACCAGTTTAACCCTAAACAAGTTGGGTGGCATCTGGATACCGTGGAACAAGGGTTGCCGGTTGAGCGATTTTTCCCTTGGCGACATCGACCAACTCGTTGTTCACGAAGTGCGGGAGAGTGCGGAACGTCGGCGGCGCCCTGCGAAAACATGTAGGGCGTCGGGGATGCCCGATCAAAACAAGGAGATGAAGTCCTCGGCGAGAGAGGCTTAATTAGTTACCGTGATGATGGCATCGAGATCAGCTAATGTCGAGCACCGCCAGCGGCGTCGTGCGATTAACGGAGGGCCGCTGCTGCGGAGGTGGCGGCGGCGTACACCCGGGTGCATTAAGCTCCCGTGCCGGCGTCGGAGACACCAATGCCGCCTCCGCCGGAGACACCAATGGCCCCACCATCACGTTCAGCGAGTTGCTAGCCGTGAAGCTAGGAATCGAGGGCGGCCCCTGTTGGCCGCCCGCAATCCACGCACTCAACCCCTCGATCAAGGTAGGCACAATGGTGGTGATCGTCGTTCCGAGTTGTTGTTGCACTTGCTCTTGGACAATCTCCGGAATCCGCACCACTTGTGCCTTGAGTTCTTGAACCTCGCGCGCCTGGCTTTCCGAGCTGGTCTTTTTCTCCTTTCTCCCACCAGTGTTATAGTATGACGACCATTTTGTCGACAAGCCTTTGCCGCCACCACGACCAGGTGGCGTCGACTTCTGAGCTTATCCTTGTTCTTCATTACATTCAACGCCCTATTTAGAGTGGTGTCCCAAGGGTTGCTCTTAGTCGACCCAGCTCTCGCTTTCGATGCGCTGCGGAAGGAATGTGAACCATTTAGAAATTTGGCTTCATTAATTAGAATGCAACCATATGGAGCTAATTACGCAGGGGTGTATACCTTACCAGAACAAGCTCAAGCGTCCTGTTCTTCAGATCCGTGGTAAGCTCCTTTGTTTTCGGGTCCTTCTTGTACCGGGCCCTGACAAAGTTCCTGGTCGGCTTGTCACCGTATTTATCGAAGAGGGGCGGTAGGCCTTGCTCGGCACGGTCCGCCTCCTCCTTGTCCCATATAGGCTCCGCCACTATGTAACCGCTGAGACCGAGTGTGTGTTCCCCTAAGTTCAGCTCCTGCATTTCTTCCCCCACTGACTTGATTGGGAGTTTGCAGTGCTCGAGCAATTGATCTTGAAGTCGTTGTAGTCATCTTCGGTGATCGAAGGATTTTTCTCCTTGATCTTCTCATAACTCTCACCTTTCTCGATCATTCTCTTCACATTGCTTTTCCAAGTAGACAGGGCCTTGCTCATCTTCGTGAGGGCAGCATTGTTCACTTTATTCCCTTTGAGGCTTGTGTTTTCAAATTCAGCGGGGAACTTGTATCGTTCGTGCAACTTCGTGAAGAGGAGGTTGCGCAAATTCCCTCGGTCGGGATGCCTCGGGTTCTCGGTGTTGATCGAGGCGGTGCTCGGAGAATGCACCGAGCTGAAGCGAGTACCCTTGACTATTCGTTCGAGCGCCGTTGGATTCCGTCGGAGTCCACTTGATAACTTCCTCCTTGAGGTGCGAACGCACGGTCGGGCGCCAGTCCTTCCGTTGCCTCTTCGGTTGGCTGCCATCGTGCGTGCGCCGCCATCATCGATGGTGGCATCCTCGGCGGCACCATCGGTGGTGGCATCAGTGGGGTCATCCTCGGCGGTACCATCAGTGGTCTCGGGATCGGTGGGGAAAGCGGCGTCCTCATACAAGTGAGGTTGTTCCTCCATCTCTGGGACAGCTCCCGAGAATGCCTTGCCGCCCAAACCCCCGGCCTCATCATTGTTGGCAATGTTTCTCTCTAAATAGGAACAAAGTTTGGTCAAAAAGTTGGTTATTGTCAAGGAACAAGATCATGGTCTCATCATTTAGGGTTTGTCGACACCAAGGCATCCTAAAAGCTAAGCTTTTATCATTGAGGTTTTTCGGCGCCGGGCACCCTAAAAGCCTAAGCTTTCATCATTAGTCACAAGTACCCGGCCCATGCATTAGTCACAAGTACCCCATATGTCCTATTTTAGCAAAGTCATGCTAAAATTCACGGAAAATTTCAGCATGACCTTTGCTGAAAATATGACATATGGATACCAATTCTTTGGAGCGGAGTTAATCGACATTCCAGCAAACTCAAGGGCCTCTCGGGTGGACAAGGCAAAAAAGTCCTCCATCACAACATGGAAAATACATTGTCATGTGAAGAGGTGAAACAATATATGCATCTCCAAGCAGTATCATTCAACATTTTGGACAAACCACTACAAGCAATACTAGATCAGAATGTTTTTATACATAACTGCTAAAACCCCAGGAGTTAACCGAGCCACCAACAGAATGTGGACTTAAAAGAGAGAGTCACGGACGGTGACATGATACATTTTCATAAAATTACCTAGTTTTACTTATGGTGCACAAAGGAACAAGTCTGCGGTGCACTTAGAAAAAATGAAGGAACTTCTCTCTACCACACGTAATCTGATTCTTTCACATTGGTTGTATTTTCCTTTTTTCTCAATAATGGTAAGCACTAATACTCTTAAGCGCACTATAGAAACTGAACCAAATGAACTCCTTTTAAATTGCTGGAAACCATGGGATGTTTCGACTTTTTTGTTGCCTTGGTCATCTTACGTTGTCTTGACTTTTTTCTTGTTGCATTTGTCTTTTAAAAATATAGTGATATTTTTGCAGCCTTTTTGACAAACTATGGGAAAAATATTTGAATGATGTTGCATGCATACAAAAAGATATTTCAGTGTGTTTGAAATGTTGCAACATTTAATATTTATGTCTAATAAATTCCCTAGCTGAGCATTGTGGAAATGGATATCGAGAGATGGGCCTACATATCGTCCTCTCCCTTCCCCCTCGAATGGATATATTGCCCTAGTGGTATAAGATAGTGTGGTTCTTTGGGCTATAAGGAATCATCGCCACAGGCCCACCCACCCGTACTTTTTATCAAAAGAGAAATGGTCTCCAGAGAAACTATCACGATCAAAAGATCCTCTAATGCCCAAAGTGCGGCGTGGCACAAAAACACATAGTGCAAACCTATAGAGGACAGTAAAAGTACACTAATAAAACTCAGGAAAGAAGAAGTAAAAGTACCCTCAAAACAAGTATTAACAGACTAATCTTGTGTAAATTTGGAAATTGCAGAGGGTAATATTGCATTTGAGATTGTAATACCGACAAGAGTAAAACCGGTACATGTTACTAGTAGGTGTATAGAGAGTACGATTGGAAAAGCAAATCTGCAGTGCACCAAATTCTGGACCTTTGATTTGATATATACATGAGCATCTTGAGAAAGTCCTGCTCGCTCATGATTTAAAATCCGTATCTTGAAGAACTCGCTGCTCACTCATGAGCATATATGTATGTATGTATGTATGTATCTTGAAAGAAAAATAAGATTTATTTGATTTAGAAAACTTGCTGCTAGAATAGAATGAGCATGTATCTTGCCACTTGTACATACAAGAATAACTAGGCTAAAAAATGTTAAATTTGATGTCTTCTTGAACCTTGGTGCCACAAACAAATTTTGAAGTTGAGAAAGATTGATACTTATTTCCCATTGCATTTGACCCAGCCAGGACTGAGAGGAGGAAGAATAGAAGGGGTGGGGACTCACCTATGTTTGTTGTGGCAGGTGAAGCACCACCAGTCGAGCCGAGGCGACGTGGCCCTCCTCTCCGGCGTCGTCCTCGTCTGAGTCGCCGCCACGCTCTACCTGCAGAGCAGAGGCGACACGAGGTCAGCTAGATGGAGACGGAAATGGAAAATGCAGGTTGACATTTCATCTAGTAGTGAGCAAGCGAGAAGAATAAAGGCATTGGGAAAACTAGGTGCACTGTATTTTGGGTAACATGGCAACATGTTCTCGGTTTGGCCACAATTCAAGCATTGCATTCTTGGGTCAATCTGGGTCACATGGTTTGCAATTCAACCAATTTTGGGTCAATGTGGGTAACATGGTTTGCAACTGAACCAATTTTGGGTTTGTTTGACTTTGTTGCCACTGGTTCACATGTTACTGATGCTCTATGTGTATTTCTTATCTGAACATTTCAGGGAAACACTTCCATGCAGCCGGTGATCGTGTAGTATCAACTCCGTGACCAACCTGTGAGCGCAAGCCTTGAGATCATAATGAGAAAATCAATATCTATGGTGTGTCTGTTATTGTAAATTTACAAGTGTGCCCAGCTATCTGGTTGTTCCAAGTCTAAACATACAACATCATTTGCTCCTCATCTATTTACCACATGAGTGAGCTTTGAAAATCAGGCTGTATTTTCACTTGATCCTGCAATAGAAATAATCATATACCTGGCATCAATAGATACTGCGGCAGTGAATCACATTTGTAGCTCCCTTAATTAAATCTAACTAGCTACTACATGCATATATGTTCTATGCAACTGAGTTCATCAACAGCTCATGCTTTAACCAGAGCTCATTATTGCTTGTTCATCCATTCACAAGGATGGCCTCTGCTAATGCTGGTTTCGACTCCTTACTGAAGTAGTAAAGGTGCTACATACACATAGCTAACGGAAACCGATTTAGCAATGGTGAACAAAGACCGATTTTGCAAAATAGCAGCATAACAAACATAGCGATGAGAAAATTGCAAAGGCATACATCATGGTGAACTAGTCCACGTGCTAGTGCTACGCACACAATGCTACTGATTCAGGAACTGCAAAAAGTAATTCTTGTGGTAGCGAGGAACTATGAATTTTGCAGCAATATATATGTCCTATAAGAGATCTTGCCCATGAATTGTAGTACTAGGCTTTAGATCCTGCTCACTTGGTCCTCTCGCGGAGTAGTCCACAGGCACGCCGTCGATGAAGAAGAGGAGGGGGGTAGCCACGCGCCGTCTTCTGCGCCAGTCGTGCTCCTCGGTGCGCGTCGAGGCGGCGTCGAGGCGGCGGGCAGCGGGCAGCGGCGTCAGCGGCGGGCGCGTCGAAGCGTCGAGCGGCATCAGCGTCGAGGCGGCGTCGAAGCGGCGTCGGCGGCGAAGCAGCGGCGTCGGGAGAGGAGAGGGAAGGGATCGAGGCGAGGCGAGGAGAGAGAGGGATAGGTTTGGGCGGGAGGAAATATGGATGGGGCGGCACAATACTAATGGCGCACCACCCTCGGTGCGCCATAAGTACATCCATACTAATGGCGCACCTCATGCAGTGCGCCATTAGTATTTTTTTTATTTCTGCTCGAGCCAACAGGTTATCTTCCACCTGACCTGATCCACATCAAGTTCCCTCTACTAGCTCGACTGGTCAGCAGCCAGTTCTCACACCACGAGGTCCTGGGTTCGATTCCCAGGCTCCACAATTTTTTTTATGCATTTAAAATGTTGTTTGATACTTATTTGAGTTTAAATATGTTCAAACTTGTTTAAATCAGAACAGTAATATTTTTTTATAAGACAGTAATTATTATTTTTTAAATATCATCAAACAGTAATGCCGGTGGGCGGGGAGGTGCGGGGTGCGGTGGGTGTGGCGGCGGCGGTGGACGGGGGTGCTTTCGGCGGCGGGGGACGGATCTGGCAAGGTGGGATAGCGATCGAGATGGAGGGATCGAGATCGAGTGTCCATGAAATTTAAAATATTCATGAAGTTCAAAAAGTGCCCATGAAATACAATCGAGAAATGAAGGCTACGATTTAAATACAATCGATCTTAGCTAGCTATCTGTTCACAATCTTCTTGCCCTTCTTTTTCGCAAATGGAGTTCTTCTATGGAGCAGACGTCCTTTAGGTAGGGTGGTCCTGCTTCTTCTTGTGGTGTATGCTGCTACTTCATCATCGTCGTCATGTTCGATCCTCGGTCGCCGTACTTGTCGAAGTCTTGCTCATTGGTTACTCCATCCATTCCGATGATCTTCCTTTTGCCTCTCCTCCGACAACACGACGGGCTTTGTGGGCGGAAATGAAAAGCATTGGTCAACTTGGGAAGCCGGTACACATGGCTCATTTTTGTGGTGGCGTTTGCGCCGAGGTCTTGGATTTGGCTTGGGTATAACCATGGTGGTGAAATACGGTCTTCTTTTAGGACACTCTTAGCCCATCGACACGGAACATCGGGACCTTCTCTCCAACGTAGCTCAGCTCCCAGATCTCTTGATCCTTCCGTAGTATCTGTCCTTGTCATTACGGTGTAGGATTCCATCGTTACCGGAGTTCGATAACCATCGCTCTTCATGTCCTTGGCCTCGGTGTAGAATGTGTAGCCGTTGATATAAATGCGCCTCATAGGTCATCAAGTTGTGCTCGGCGCCACGTGACAAGGCGAATATGAGTTGTTCTTTCGCGGAAGAATCCTCATGTAAAGGGTGCGACGAAGCTTCTGCTGGAACCAACGCGTGAAACATGAGTTGTGCTCTTTGATTATATCTCCGTCCGTCCTCTGTTGGCCTCGGTCATTGTCGTCTTCTTAATAAAGGTTTTGTGCTCTACCACCCAAGGATCGACCACGTCTATGTGTTGTAGTGCGACTAGGTTTGCTCTTTCAAAGTCGGCGAGTCGACCCTCTAAATCGACATGCATTTCGGCGGCGACCCTCACGGTGACCCCATCCAGCGAGCCTGCCGAGGTGCTGTTGACGGCGCAGACCAGCGGGTTCTCAATGCCTAGATAATTAGTGCAGAGGAGATGCACTCTTGATCGAAAAGCCCTGGCTATACTTCCCTCTGGGCGTGACATGTTGCAAGCGTATCCTTTGATGACACCATTCATCCTTTTGAGCGGCATCATCTTTGTGCGAGAACGTCGGCCCAAGTTGGATGATATCCTCCACTATATGGACCAGCGGATGCAGCATAACGTCGAAGAATGCGGGCGGGAAGTACATCTCAAGCTCGCATAGTATCACCACGATCTCTTCTGTAGCCTTCGAGTTGCCTCCGCCAATCGACTTCGAGATGACTTGAAAAAGTTGCATAGGCCAAATAGCGTTTCATGGACGTGCGCGTCCATGATCCTGATTACAATCGGAAGTATCTGCGCATCGACCGCGTGACGGTCGTGAGACTTCATCCCATGAACTTCGCTTCACTGGGTCTAGGTATCTTCTTATCTTCCCAGCGTAACCGTAAGGAAGTTTTACTCCTAGGAGGCAGGTGAAAAACTGCTCGATCTCCTCGACTTAGAGTGAAGCACGCGGAGGGTAGTCATTTCCGGTCTTCTTGGCCTTTTGCCTTTGGCGACGACTTCTTGTGTCCTGCTTCGCCTCATCATCATCATCATCATCATCATCATCATCATTAGCGTGAAGCTCCTGCACGATGCCCATTGATTTCAAGTCGCCTTGCTTTCGGCCCATCTTTGGTCCTCTCGGCATGTTGACGGGGTACCAAGCAGACTCTCGCACGTTCTTCGTGATATGCATGACATCAAGGCTGTGAGGCACATGGTGGATCTTCCATTACGGCAAGTCCCAGAAAATAGACCTCGTTTTCCATACCTTCAGCAGAGGCTCTGGCGCCTTTCGCTTCTTTCCCGGCTCTGGCGCCTTTGCTTCTTTCGGCGGTGGGCAGTCTTTCCAATTTTTCAACAGCTTGTCTATTTCCTCGCCGCTCCTCATACATGGGCGTTTTCGGGGTTCGGTTTCACCATCGAACAGATCCTTGCGTTTCCTCCACGGTTCGTCGTCGCGAAGCCACCTTGATGTCCCATGAACACGGTTTTCAAGACCGAGATCTCTATCTAGTGGCGATCGTTGTGTCATCCATGCACCTTACGCATCCGGAAAATCCGTGGACTACCTGCCCGCGAGATATCCGTAACCAAGATAGTCGTGCACCGTCGTGAGCGGTCGGCTCTCATAGGTAAATATTCTTTCTGCGGCATCCCACGTATTGGTGGCGTTTTCCACAGCGTGTCAAGCTCCTCTTTCAGCAGCCCTAGATACAGATTGATGTCGTTCCTGGTTGTTTCGGCCCTTCAATTAGCATACTCATGTGAATGTACTTCCTCTTCATGCACAACCAGGGGAAGGTTGTACATCCACACAAACACAGGCCAGGTGCTATGTGTGCTTCTCACGGCTGCCAAGCGGATTGACTCCATCGGTGCTCGCGCCCAACCACGATGCTCCTTGGATCGTTCCCAAATTCGGGTCTTGAAGTTAAGCGCTTGCCATGGCTCACATCCTTAGGGTGACTCAGCATCTTGTCTTTTTATCTATCTCCGGATCATTTGCGTCATCTTCTCGCTTCTTCTCCTCCCTATCCGCGTGCCAGCGCAGGAGCTTTGCTACCTTAGGGTCCATGAAATACCGCTGCAGACGGCGGTGATCGGAAAGTACCACACCACTTTTCGAGGAGCTTTCTTCCTCTTCTTGTATCGAGTGGCGCCGCACACCGGACATATGGTAGACTCCGCGTGCTTGTCCCGATAAATGATGCAATTGTTCATGCACATGGTATTTCACGTGCGATAAATCCGGAGGACACACGATTTTCTTCGCCTCCTCCAAACTGGTCGAGCACTTGTTCCCCTTGGGAAGGCGTTAGTGCGAATGACATGTTCTCGTCGAAGCATGAGTAGGACATTTTGTGTTTTACCTTCATCTCGAGCCATGGCGTTACTTTCGGCGGGTATCCTCGGGCTGCATCCTTCATACAATGGAGTAACGGGTCTAACTCAAGTTGATCCATCTTGGCTTTCTCTCGGCGGCAGCTCTTGCGTTATCCGTGCGCTTGAGAAGCAGCTCTTGAATATGAGGTCCTGCACCCAGTCCATCGATGGTCCAGCGTAAATGCGCTCCGCCCGCATCATCATCTTCATGATCATGCCCGTCGTCTGCTTCGGCATCTTCCTCATCATCATGTCCTGCATCTTCTACATGATGACTGTGTACAGCATCACCGTCGTGATCATCTCCGGGGGATTCCTCGTCTTCTCGCCTGCCCGAGCCGCGGTGGTTGTCTTGCTGCCCTTCCTCATTTCTTGCCCGCCCCCCATGGACGACTTCGTAGTCATCTTCATCACCTTGCCACCGATACCCATCCATGAAACCACGCAAGAGCAGGTGGTCCTGCACCTGCCCGGAATCCGGGTCCGCAATAAGGCTCTTCAGCTTGCATCTTCGACACGGACATCTTATCTCCGTCTCATTCTTTTGAAGCATCTCGGCCTTCGCGGACCTCAAAAACCTATTCATGATGCCTTCGATCATCGTGCGGACCATGGTCGCCTGCGGGGTAGAGCAAAACGATATTTTAGAACCAAGAAAAAAATTGGCATGACTTTCCCTAAAAATAGGACCAAAAAGAATGCTTAATGCAAAAATTCTCGCCGAAATGGAAATGAATCAACATTCCGGTAAAATATTGGCAACTATCGCATTTCAAATACCGGTACCTGCAAACACAAACATATATGCAACACCACAAACATAAATATAGCTTCCCCCCTTACTTACCTATCAAAACAAGGTAATTTAACCACTTAATTTGAATGAATCTATGGTGGAAATGAGGTGAAAAAGAGGAGGCACCCGAGACAAGGAGGAGGTGGAGAGAATGAAGTGGGGAGAAAGTGAGTGTGGGTAGGAGAGGCTGTCCAAAATATCTTGTTGCTGCCCACTTACTAATGGCGCACCAACTCTAAATGCGCCATTAGTAATCCAGGTTACTAATGGCACACCTTCTGGTGCTGCGCCATTAGTAGTTTTGCAAAAAAACATATTAATGGCGCCTTTGTTCACAATGCGCCATTACTAGTTTAAACTAGTAATGGCGCATAAATGGAACAATCGCCATTAGTAATTTTGCAAAAAAGGAATAAAAATATAATAAAAACAACATTAGTGGCGCACTTTCCGACAGGTGCACCATTACTAGTTACAACTAGTAATGGCGCATTGAATCTGAATGTGCCATTAGTATGTTTGGACAGTAGCACTACTTCAAAAAATTTGATACTAATGGCGCCTTGGGCCAAAAGCGCCATTAGTAGTTTCAACTCTAATGGCGTGTCGGAAGGTGGTGCGCCATTAGTATATACTAATGGCGCACCGCTTGTCTGGTGCGCCATTAGTGTCAATCCCATCTATAGCCCTTTTTCTAGTAGTGCAATGTCTATTACTCTTTTCAATTTTATACACAATTGTCTAAGCGTATCATTGCACCTTACAAGGTTTAAAAGAGAGGAGTGATGTTCCTTTGATCTTGACCGTAATCTAGTTCTGTGCTGGACTTGGCCACACAATGTTACAATTGCCTGTTTGTCTGTTCTCAGTTGTTTTGTGATATGAATGATGTTATACTATGCTTACCGTATTATAAACTTTGTCTCTTTATCCTTAGCCCTCAATACAATGTGAAGAAATAGACAATACATTAGCGATGGCACATGGTCATATGTTTGGAACCTGGTTTTATTATGTACTTTGCAATAAACTACAACTAATATTTTACATGGGTTCACCAGAATAAGTTCTGTATATAGACCAAAGCTATTTTGTTTGGTTTTGCTGCCTCCTTAATATCTTCTGTTCTGGTACTACTAATGTAAAACCTCAACTTTTCCGCGAGCTATGGAAAAAATGGTGGAATCGCCACCTTCTGAAGGTGGCGAGGCAAGTATAACCGCAATCTCAGCTCTTGATGCAGTGGGTCAGTACCTGTCCACTAACAGTGCGAAAATCACGTTCCTGCGTAATACTGGGTTGGTTGTTAAGGCAATATCGTCCAAACTGCCTCATGATCAAGATATGCAAGCTCAAAGCAATGTTGTATCTGCGCTCCAGACACAAGTCCATTCCCTAACAGAGGCCCTTTATGAAAGACGGAGAAACATTGCTCAATGTCGTCAAGACATGCATGGTTTTGAAACCAGACTGTGAGACATTTTCTATGTTGTTCAGGAGCCTAGGGGAAATGAAGGCGACGGTTATGGTGCTCCATTGGACAATACTGCATGAAAACATAACAGTCAGGTCAAATGAACTGAGCTTCTGAACTTCTGGTGGTGCATTTATCTGCTAGACTGTTAAGTTTTATGCCAACCTTCCTTTTGTTATATAGTTGTAATTTGTTTTGGTGCGATACAAAATTTATTCTTAACGTGCAGCCACCGGTAGAAGAAAACAGCAAGCCATTTTTGTATACTGTAGGGTGTTCCTATATTTGCACAGGTGGCGATCTTTGGTACCGAGTGGATGTAATTTGTGCAGTCGCCTTAATAGCCTAGCGTTAGTTTTGGCCTTATTTATTTCCTAGTCTTCTTTTTCCCTGGTTTGCTAGTGGCCGCAACTACCATGGGCCATATACGGGCCGTAGGATCCATGGGTCTCCTATGGGCCGTCGATAAATGGGCCTATAATCGGTGGGCCTCGGGCCGTCGATAAATGGGCCTGTAATCGGTGGGCCTCGGGCCATCGGATAAATGGGTCTACATAGGCCGTAATCGGGTGTAATTGGTATCCGCCCAGCACGGAACGGGCCGTTAACAGGCCGTAGGACTATAAAGGCTTAATTCTGTCACATGCATAACAGGTCTTTAATGGGCCAGAATATAGGACGGGCTGGAATCGGCGCAACGGGTTAACAGGCCAGAAACGGGCCGACTCTTGCCATGGGCCGAATTTGGCCCATTAGGGTAACAGCGATAATGGGCGACTCTTGCCATGGGCCAAATTTGGCCCATTTGGGGAACTATGCGATGTGGGGCGACTCTTGCCATGGGGTAATTTGGCCCATTAGGGTAACAGCGATGTGGACCGGAAGTAATCGAGGGCGAAAAGGAGCCCAAACGTATGGGCCGTCAATAGGCCGAAGCTAACACGGGTTGAAGCGGCCCATGTAAATCACGAATTAGTTAACGGGTACAAAGAAAATTACTGTTCATTATGGGCTAGAGTTACCGTGGGCTGTAAAGGGCGAAGATCTGAAAGGCCTCATATGGGCGAAAGGCGTCTGGGCCATAGATGGGCCGAAAGTGAAATGGGCTGGTGTTATATTCGACGGCCCACATGACGTTGTTGGGCCGATTTCCTTTAGGGCCTAACGGGCCATGAGTTAACGGGTCGCAAAATGGGATATTTGGGAAGAGACCGTTAACAGGCTTTTCATGGGCCAGCCCGTTAACTTTTGACCAAGTCAAATGGGCCGGTTTTGTAAGCTAAATGGGCCAGTGGTGGGCCATGGCATGTGTCAACATATCATAGGCGCCTATTTGACCCACTGACGAGCTGACACGTGTTTCGTCCGGCCAATAAGAATTTTACACGTGGAAATTTCCCATTGGTCGCTGCTGCTAACGGGTTATCGGATCCAAAACCCAACCCGATAGCTTAACGGCGTTCCGTTATGGTGGATGCCACGTGTCGGTCACCCTTGACGAAAGCACTTCTGTGACACGCGATTTATCGTCATGGAAGTGGACACTTCTGTGATGATAATTTTCATAATGTCATGGAACACTTCTCTGACGTTACACGGTATGACTATCTTGATTACATCATAATTTGTCATGGATGTACATGCATGACAAAAAACACGACCTACTGTGACAAACAGTATCATCACGTAAGTGTATTTTTTTTGTAGTGCCTCCTTGGGACTCCCCCAGGTGCAACCAGTGCCCAACTTCTTCCTTCTGGCCCATAAAAAATCTCCGTAAAGTTTCGGGGCATTTGGACCCCGTTTGATATTGATTTCCTGCGATGTAAAAAACATAGAAAAAACATCAACTGGCACATGGCACTATGTCAATAGGTTAGTACCAAAAAATGATATAAAATGATATAAAATGACTATAAAATGATTATAAGACATCTAAGATTGATAATAAAACAGCGTGAAACAAACAAAAATTATAGATACGTTGGAGACGTATCAATATGCTATAGCGACACTATAAAGCTGCAAAAGGGTGCTATTTTTCCTTTGCATTTAATTGCAATGCTTGTAGTAAGGCGTGGTTTCAGATCTCAGGTGTAATTGATGGATCTATCGCAATGATACGTATCGTGGGAAACCACGGCCACCTATGGGACCAAGGGCCCCTTCCTGGTTCAGCAGGGGGGTGTCGCTTTGCACAAAGAGAAGAAGAATGTGAGATGGTGCAGCAATGATAACACAGGCAATTTTACCCAAGTTCGGGTTGCCGTGAGGCGTAAAACCCTGCTCCTGCTTTGGTGGATTGATGGTGGAAGAATGGTGGCAGACCGTAGTACACTTGCCCGGCAATGGCGGTAGTGACTACGCGCATATGGGGGTGTGTGTTGTCCAACTTTCCAACCCTTTCTACGGTTGCCATGGGCCTCCTTTTATATATCAAGGGGTTAGCACAATGGCAAAGTAGTCATTATGCACTGATAAGATAGCAAACAGTGCTATGATACCTAACTCTGCAAGCTGATAGGGAGCATTAAATGCACTGCTTAATGTCACATCATTGGTTGCCCGGCAAGCCTTGTGGGCTGTCTCGCCAGCTCCACGCCTGCTCGCTTGACACGTTGCAGGACAGATGTCAGCTATGGGCATTTCCTGTAGAAAGAGGCTGCCATGTGGCAATTGGCTACCACTTAATCACCCTGCGGCTTGACACCGCACTGATTGGTGACGTGGGTCTTGGTGGAGTGCTTGGGTTAGGCGATTTTGCCTTCGTGAGCCCCGAAAGGCCTTGCGAGGACGTCTTAGACGTCCTCTTCTGGGGCGACCCCCTCCTTGTCAAGCTCGTCTGCCCGACAAGGGGGGCTTTTCTCCTTGTGGCATCTTGTTTCTCTGGCTTGATCTCAGTCCTCTTGATCTGCAGGCTGGTCCTTCGAGGCTCTTGGTCACTTCTACTCTGACTTGGGTTGGTGCATCAATCCTACTCCCGTGCTTGTGCACAGTCTGGGCAACAGACCCAGGGTTTGTTGCACTAATAATACGGTTAAATTAAATTGTTTGAACCAAGATCTAAGCGTTTCAGGTTTGTGTTAGGAAATATATTACTACGGGAAAATCCAAGCACAGACGAAATATTAGGCGTATTTTGATGTTAGAGTTGTACATTTATGTAGTTCACATTTCTAAAGGAAAAAATGTTTGTATTGCATATGTGTAATACACTTTCATATGTGGTATGCGTAAAAATGCCCTATAAATATATGCATGGAGACTAGAATTAAATGGAGCAGCTATAGCCGGTTGCCTCACTCCTCTCTTTTAAACTTCATTCACGTCAAAGATAACTCGCCCAATGAAATCATCCTTAACAAAGTCCTTGTCGCTAACAATGACCTCAATATAGGAGGATTGGATGCATTCCTTCGGGAAGGCAAATACCTCGTTCAGCTGGAAGTTAGAGTTGTTCTCAAAGTGACGGGTGGTGACTTGTAATTTCCAAGCTTCATCTCCACATATGGGTCATAGCTCTCAGTCATATACTTTGCATGGAGGACTTTTGACCTTGAGAACACGTATATAGAGATACAACATCTACTCCAGAAGGTCATATGTTCTGCTACTCCTCTCATCTACTACTAGGAAAACCCCGATGTATGATGATGTGACTTTAAGGGAGTAGTCCCCAGGCCGCGGCTGCAGTGGTTGCATCTTACTAGTTCATAGAAGGACACACTTGTGCATGCAATAAAATCCATGACAAGGTATTACCAGGAAGAGCTTTAAGTATGGTATAGGTGACACATCATTATGAACCAGAGTGTAGAATTGATGATAAAATATGGCAAGTCATGGTTGAGTACACAGTAACGCTTTGTCTATAGATAAAAAACGTGATATCCATTAATCCTTCATTCTAGGCATGATCCTAATTTGTATTTCATTGTAGCACAAACAAATTGAGAAAGCATGTGAATTCTACAAACAATAGGACAATAGATACTTGCATCAATGCAAAATATAGCGTTCTACAAGATTTAGTGCAGCCCTTATGCAGATGCAACAAATTTTATAGCATGCTAATAGTCTGCTATATTTGTACATAGAATTTTTTATAAAAATGGTAAGTACATCATGTAACTTAAGAATTCCATAATTTGCAAGGATGGGAACTTGGGGCGGAAGTAGAATGAGAATAACACAACTACAGGAGATGGGATGAAGAGAGGTTGCTCTCACATGGTGCCTGACTTACTATCGCCGTTGGAGTGTGGTTGTCATCAACGCTTGGTTGCTAGAGTTGGAGGCGTGGCTGTCGCCTCCATTCGAGATGGGATGAAGAGAACCAACTCTCGCTCACGAACAGCCTCCGCCGCCTTCTCTCACGACTCGTGAATGTTGGTGCCGCCCTCTGTCATGAGATGGTGAGATGCTAGTGACAAGTTGGGCAGGCTAGGCTGTGTGGTATGTTATATGTGTAGCGTCTGAGAGAGTGAGGTTGAGTTAGGATAATGCAACAATGCTTGATGGGCTGCTGTGTGATACACGCAAAAATGCTACAACGTTATTTCATTTAGCGTCAAAATAGCATGCTATGGCGCAAATAGAGCTGTAGTGAGGATATTAGTTAAATCATAATGTGTTCCCTCCAGATATGCCATAGCGACAGTATAAAGCTGCAAAAGCGTGCTAACTTTCCATTGCATTTAATTGCAATGCTTGTAGTAAAGCGTGGTTTCAGATCTCGGGTGTAATTGAAGGATCTATCCAATGATAGGCTTAAATTAAATTGTTGGAAACAAGATCTAAGTGTTTCAGTTTTGAGTTAGGAAATATATTACTACGGGGAAATCCGAGGGCGGACTAAATATTGAGCGTATTTTGATGTTAGAGTTGTACATTTATGTAGTTCACATTTTGTTAAGGGAAAAAGTGTTGGCATTGCATATGTGTAATACACTTTCATATGTAGTCTGTGTAGAAATGCCTTGAAAAATATATGCATGGAGACTAGAATTAAACGAAGCAGCTATAGCCGGTTACCTCACTCCTCTCTTTGGAACTTCATTCAGGTCAAAGATAACTCACCCAATGAAATCATCCTTAACAAAGTCCTTGTCGTTAACAATGACCTCAATATAGCAGGATTGGATGCATTCCTTCGAGAAGGCAAATACCTGGTTCAACTAGAAGTTAGTGTGCTTCTCAAAGTGACGGGTGGTGACCTGTAATTTCCAAGCTTAATATCCACATATGGGTCATAGCTCCCTGTCACATCATTTGCATGGAGGACTTTTGCCTTGCGAACACATACATAGAGATATGACATCTGCTCCAGAAAGTCATATGTTCTGCTACTCCTGTCATCTACTACTAGGAAAACCCCAATGTAATGATGACGTGACTTTAAGGGAGTAGGCCCCAGGTCACGGCTGCGGTGGTTGCATCTTACCCCTCCGTCCAAAAATACTTGTCATCGAAATGGATAAAAATAGATGTATCTAGAACTGAAATACATCTAGATACATCTCCTTTTATCCATTTTGATGACAAGTATTTCCGGACGAAGGGAGTAGTTCATAGAAGGACACACTTGTGCATGCAATAAAATCCATGACAAGGTATTACCAGGAAGAGCTTTAAGTATGGTATAGGTGACACATCATTATGAACCAGAGTGTAGAATTGACGATAAAATATGGTAAGTCATGGTTGAGTACACAGTAATGCTTTGTCTATAGATCACAAACGTGATATCCATTAATCCTTCATTCTAGGCATGATCCTAATTTGTATTTCATTTTAGCACAAAAAAATTGAGAAATCTTGTGAATTCAACAAACAATAGGACAATAGATACTTGCATCAATGCAAAATATTTAAGGAAATATGCCCTAGAGGCAATAATAAAGTTATTATTTATTTCCTTATATCATGATAAATGTTTATTATTCATGCTAGAATTGTATTAACCGGAAACATAATACATGTGTGAATACATAGACAAACAGAGTGTCACTAGTATGCCTCTACTTGACTAGCTCGTTGATCGAAGATGGTTATGTTTCCTAACCATAGACATGAGTTGTCATTTGATTAACGGGATCACATCATTAGGAGAATGATCTGATTGACATGACCCATTCCATTAGCTTAACACTTGATCGTTTAGTATGTTGTTAATGCTTTCTTCATGACCCATACATGTTCCTGTAACTATGAGATTATGCAACTCCCGTTTACCGGAGGAACACTTTGGGTACTACCAAACGTCACAACGAATCGGGTGATTATAAAGGAGTACTACAGGTGTCTCCAAAGGTACTTGTTGGGTTGGCGTATTTCGAGATTAGGTTTTGTCACTCCGATTGTCGGAGAGGTATCTCTAGGCCTTCTCGGTGATACACATCACTTAAGCCTTGCAAGCATTACAACTAATGAGTTAGTTGTAAGATGATGTATTACGGAACGAGTAAAGAGACTTACCGGTAACGAGATTGAACTAGGTATTGGATACCGACGATCGAATCTCGGGTAAGTAACATACCGATGACAAAGGGAACAACGTATGTCGTTATGCGGTTTGACCGATAAAGATCTTCGTAGAATATGTAGGAACCAATATGGGCATCCAGGTTCCGCTATTGGTTATTGACCGAGAATGGTTCTAGGTCATGTCTACATAGTTCTCGAACCCGTAGGGTCCGCACGCTTAACGTTTCGATGATGAGTTCATTATGAGTTTATAAGTATTGATGCACCAAGGTTGTTCGAGTCCGGATGTGATCACGGACATGACGAGGAGTCTCGAAATGGTCGAGACATAAAGATTGATATATTGAAGCCTACATTTGGACATCGGAAGTGTTCCGAGTGAAATCGGGAATTTATACCGGAGGTTACCGAACCCCGGAACTACATGGGCCATAGTGGGCCTTGGAGGAAAGGAGAAAGGGCCAGCCCTAGGTGGCGCGCGCCCCTTCCCTAGTCCTATTAGGACTAGGAAAGGTGGGCCGCCCCCTCTCTCTCTTCCCCCTCCGGAATCCTAATCCAACTAGGATTGGAGGGAATCCTACTCCCGGAGGAGTAGGACTCCTTGTCGCCTCCTCCTTGGCGGCCACCTCCCCTTGGCTCCTTTATATCGAGGCAGGGGCACCCTAGAACACACAAGTTGATCTACGGATCTTTCCTTAGCCGTGTCGGTGCCCCTTCCACCATATTCCACTTCGTCATATCGTCATGAGCTTAGGCGAAGCCTGCGCCGGAGAAGTCATATCGTCATGCGGCTTAGGCGAAGCCCTGCGTCGGTGGAGCATCATCATCGTCCACCACGCCGTCGTCTTGACGGAACTCATCCCGACACTTTGCTGGATCGGAGTCCGAGGATCGCCATCGAGCTGAGCGTGTGCGAACTCGGAGGTGCCGTGACGTTCGGTGCTTGGATCGGTCGGATCGTGAACACGCATTTACTACATCAACAGCGTTGTTATAACGCTTCGCTTTCGGTCTCACGAGTGCGTGGGCGGACGACTCTCCCCTCTCGTTGCTATGCCATCACCATGGTCTTGCGTGTTCGTAGGAAATTTTTGAAATTACTCGTTCCCCAACAGTGGCATCCGAGCCTGGTTTTATGCGTTGATGTCATATGCACGAGTAGAACACAAGGGAGTTGTGGGCGATATAAGTCATACTGCTTACCAGCATGTCATACTTTGGTTCGGCGGTATTGTGAGATGAAGCGGCCCGGACCGACATTACGCGTACGCTTACGCGAGACTGGTTTCACCGCTTCGAGCACTAGTTGCTTAAAGGTGACCGGAGGGTGTCTGTCTCTCTCACTTTAGTTGAACCGAGTATGGCTACGCCCGGTCCTTGCGAAGGTTAAAACAGCACCAACTTGACAAACTATCGTTGTGGTTTTGATGCGTAGGTAAGAACGGTTCTTGCTCAGCCCGTAGCAGCCACGTAAAACTTGCAACAACAAAGTAGAGGACGTCTAACTTGTTTTTGCAGGGCATGTTGTGATGTGATGTGGTCAAGACGTGATGCTATATTTTATTGTATGAGATGATCATGTTTTGTAACGAGTTATCGGCAACTAGCAGAGCCATATGGTTGTCGCTTTATTGTATGAAATGCAAAAGCCATGTAATTGCTTTACTTTATCACTAAGCGATAGCGATAGTCGTAGAAGCAATAGTTGGCGAGGCGACAACGATGCTACGATGGAGATCAAGGTGTCGCGCCGGTGACGATGGTGATCATGACGGTGCTTGGCGATGGAGATCACAAGCACAAAATGATGATGACCATATCATATCACTTATATTGATTGCATGTGATGTTTATCCTTTATGCATCTTATCTTGCTTTGATTGACGGTAGCATTATAAGATGATCTCTCACTAAAAATTATCAAGAAGTGTTCTCCCTGAGTATGCACCGTTGCCAAAGTTCGTAGTACCCAGACACCACGTGATGATCGGGTGTGATAAGTTCTACGTCCATCTACAACGGGTGAAAAACAGTTGCACACGCGAATACTCGAGTTAAACTTGACGAGCCTAGCATATAACAGATATGGCCTCGGAACACGGAGACCGAAAGGTCGAGCGTGAATCATATAGTAGATATGATCAACATAGTGATGTTCACCATTGAAACTACTCCATCTCACGTGATGATCGGACATGGTTTAGTTGATTTGGATCACGTAATCACTTAAGATGACTAGAGAGATGTCAGTCTAAGTGGGAGTTCTTAAGTAATATGATTAATTGAACTTTAATTTATCATGACCTTAGTCCTGGTAGTATTTTGCAAATTATGTTGTAGATCAATAGCTCACGTTGTTGCTTCCTATGTTTTTATATGTGTTCCTAGAGAAAATTGTATTGAAAGATGTTAGTAGCAATGATGCGGATTGGATCCGTGATCTGAGGTTTATCCTCATTGCTGCGCAGAAGAATTATGTCCTTAATGCACCGCTAGGTGACGGACCTATTGCAGGAGCAGATCGCACGTTATGAGCGTTTGGCTAGCTCAATATGAGCGAATCTGATGTTATGAGCGTTTGGCTAGCTCAATATGATGACTACTTGATAGTTTAGTGCACCATGCTTAACGGCTTAGAATCGGGACTTCAAAGGCGTTTTGAGCGTCATGGACCATATGAGATGTTCCAGAATTGAAGTTAATACTTCAAGCAAATACCGAGTTGAGAGATATGAAGTCTCCAACAAGTTCTATAGCTAAAAGATGGAGGAGAATCGCTCAACTAGTGAGCATGTGCTCAGATTATGCGAGTACTTCAATCGCTTGAATCAAGTGGGAGTTAATCTTCCGATAAGATAGTGATTGACAGAATTCTCTAGTCACCATCACTAAGTTAGTAGAACTTCGTGATGAACTATAGTATGCAAGGGATGACGAAAAAGATTCTCGAGCTCTTGGCGATGCTAAAATCGTGAAGGTAGAAATCAAGAAAAACATCAAGTGTTGATGGTTGACAAGACCACTAGTCTCAAGGAAAATGGCAAAGGGAAGAAGGGAACTTCAAAAGGAACGGCAAGCAAGTTGCTGCTCGGTGAAGAAGCCCAAATCTAGACCTAAGCCCGAGACCTGAGTACTTACACTTTGCATAGGAAATGGTCCTTTGAAGCGGAAATACCCCAAATATTTGGTGGATAAGAAGGATGGCAAAGTGAACAAGGGTATATTTGATATACAGGTTGTTGATGTGTGCTTTACTAGTGTTTATAGTAGCCCCAGTATTTGATACTTGTTAGGTTGCTAAGATTAGTAACTCGAAATGGGAGTTACGAATAAATGAAACTAGTTGAAGGGGAAGTAACGATGAGTGTTGGAAGTAGTTCCAAGATTGATATGATCATCATCGCACACTCCCTATACTATCGGGATTAGTGTTGAACCTAAATAAATGTTATTTGGCGTTTGCATTGAGCATGGATATGATTTGATCATGTTTATTGCAATACGGTTATTCATGTAAGTTAGAGAATAATTATTGTTCTGTTTACATGAATAAAACCTTCTATGGTCATACACCCAATGAAAATGGTTTGTTGGATCTCGATCGTGTGATACACATATTCATAATATTGAAACCAAAAGATGCAAAGTTAATAATGATAGTGCAACTTATTTGTGGCACTTGCCGTTTAGGTCATATCGGTGTAAACGCATGAAGAAACTCCATCTTGATGGACTTTTGGAATCACTTGATTATGAATCACTTGGTACTTGCGAACCGTGCCGTTTGGGCAAGATGACTAAAACTCCGTTCTCGGAACAATGGAACAAGCTCTTGACTTATTGCAAATAATACATACCGATGTATGCGATCCAATGAGTGTTGATGCTCGTGGCAAGTATCGTTATTTTCGACCTTCACAAGATGATTTGAGCAGATATGGGTATATCTACTTGATGAAACATAAGTCTGAAATAGTTGAAAGGTTCAAAGAATTTCAGAGTGAAGTGGAAAATCATCGTAACAAGAAAATAAAGTTTCTGCGATCTGATCGTGGAGATGAATTTTTGAGTTACGAGTTTGGTCTTCAATTAAAACAAAGTGGAATAGTTTCACAGCTCACGCCACCTGGAACACCACAACGTTATGGTGTGTCCGAACGTCGTAACCGTACTTTATTTTGATATGGTGCGATCTATGATATATCTTACCGATTTACCACTATCGTTTTGGGGTTATGCATTAGAGACAGCTGCATTCACGTTTAATAGGGCACCATCTAAATCCGTTGAGATGACACCGTATGAACTATGGTTTAGCAGTAAACCTAAGCTGTCGTTTCTTAAAGTTTGGAGTTGTGATGCTTATGTGAAAAAGTTTTCACCGATAAGCTCGAACCCAAATCGAGAATGCGTCTTCATAGAATACCCAAAGGTAACTATTGGGTACACCTTCTATCACAGATCCGAGAGCAAGATATTTGTTGCTAAGATGGATCCTTTCTAGAAAGAAGTTTCTCTCGAAAGAAGTGAGTGGGAGGAAAGTAGAACTTGATGAGATAATTGTACCTTCTCCCTTATTGGAAAGTAGTTCATCACAGAATCAGTTCGGTGATTCCTACACCAATTAGTAAGGAAGTTAATGATGATGATCATGAAACTTCAGATCAAGTTGCTACCAAACCTCGTAGGTCTTCGAGTAAGATCCGCACTGAGTGATACGGTAATCATGTTCGGAAGTCATGTTACTAGACCATGATGAACCTACGAACTATGAGGAAGCGATGATGAGCCCAGATTCATGAAATGGCTTGAGGCCATAAAATCTGAGATAGGATCCATGTATGAGAACAAAGTATGGACTTTGATTGACTTGCTCGATGATCGCAAGCCATGTAGATAAATGGATTTTCAAGAGGAAGACAGATGTTGATAGTAGTGTTACTATCTACAAAGCTCTACTTATCGCAAAAGGTTTTCGACAAGTTCAAGGTGTTGACTACAATGAGATTTTCTCAACTGTAGCGATGCTTAAGTCTGTCCGAATCATGTTAGCAATTGCCACATTTTATGAAATCGGCAAATGGATGTCAAAACTACATTCTTTAATGAATTTATTAAAGAAGAGTTGTATAGGATGCAACGAGAAGGTTTTATCAATCCTAAAGGAGCTAACAAAATGTGCAAGCTTGATGATCCATCTATGGACTGGTGCAAGCATCTTGGAGTTGGAATAAGCGCTTTGATAGTGTGATCAAAGCATATGGTTTTATCTGAGACTTTTGGAGAAGCTTTGTATTTACAAGAAAGTGAGTGGGAGCACTACAGCATTTCGATAAGTATATGTGAATGACATATTGTTGATCGGAAATAATGTAGAATTATTCTGCAAAGCATAAAGGAGTATTTGAAAGGAGTTTTTCAAAGAAAGACCTCGGTGAAGCTGCTTACATATTGAGCATCAAATCTATAGAGATAGATCAAGACGCTTGATAAGTTTTTTAATGAATACATACCTTGACAAGATTTTGAAGTAGTTCAAAATGGAACAGTCAAAGAAAGAGTTCTTGCCTGTGTTACAAGGTGTGAGATTGAGTAAGACTCAAAACCCGACCACGGCAGAAGATAGAAAGAGAATGAAAGTCATTCCTATGTATCAGCCATAGGTTCTATAAAGTATGTCATGCTGTGTACCAGATCTATTGCATACCCTACCACTAAGCTTGGCAAGGGAGTGCAATAGTGATCTAGGAGTAGATCAATGGACAGCGGTCAAAATTATCCTTGGTAGAATAAGGATATGTTTCTCGATTATGGAAGTGAAAAAAAAGGTTCGTCATAAAGGGTTACGTCGATGCAAGTTTTAACACTAATCTAGATGACTCTGAGTCTCAATCTGGATACATATTGAAAGTGGGAGCAATTAGCTAGAGTAGCTCCGTGCAGAGCATTGTAGACATAGAAATTTGCAAAATACTTACGGCTCTGAAAGTGACAGACCCGTTGACTAAAATTATCTCACAAGCAAAACATGATCACACCTTAGTACTCTTTGGGTGTTAATCACATGGCGATGTGAACTAGATTACTGACTCTAGTAAACCCTTTTGGTGTTGGTCACATGTCGATGTGAACTATGGGTGTTAACCACATATAGATGTGAACTATTGATGTTAAATCACATGGCGATGTGAACTAGATTATTGACTCTAGTGCAAGTGGGAGATCAAGGAAATATGCCCTAGAGGCAATAATAAAGTTATTATTTATTTCCTTATATCATGATAAATGTTTATTATTCATGCTAGAATTGTATTAACCGGAAACATAATACATGTGTGAATACATAGACAAACAGAGTGTCACTAGTATGCCTCTACTTGACTAGCTCGTTGATCGAAGATGGTTATGTTTCCTAACCATAGACATGAGTTGTCATTTGATTAACGGGATCACATCATTAGGAGAATGATCTGATTGACATGACGCATTCCATTAGCTTAACACTTGATCGTTTAGTATGTTGTTAATGCTTTCTTCATGACCCATACATGTTCTTGTAACTATGAGATTATGCAACTCCCGTTTACCGGAGGAACACTTTGGGTTCTACCAAACGTCACAACGTAACTGGGTGATTATAAAGGAGTACTACAGGTGTCTCCAAAGGTACTTGTTGGGTTGGCGTATTTCGAGATTAGGTTTTGTCACTCCGATTGTCGGAGAGGTATCTCTAGGCCTTCTCGGTGATACACATCACTTAAGCCTTGCAAGCATTACAACTAATGAGTTAGTTATAAGATGATGTATTATGGAACGAGTAAAGAGACTTACCGGTAACGAGATTGAACTAGGTATTGGATACCGACGATCGAATCTCGGGTAAGTAACATACCGATGACAAAGGGAACAACGTATGTCGTTATGCGGTTTGACCGATAAAGATCTTCGTAGAATATGTAGGAACCAATATGGGCATCCAGGTTCCGCTATTGGTTATTGACCGAGAATGGTTCTAGGTCATGTCTACATAGTTCTCGAACCCGTAGGGTCCGCACGCTTAACGCTTCGATGCGAGTTCATTATGAGTTTATAAGTATTGATGCACCAAGGTTGTTCGAGTCCGGATGTGATCACGGACATGACGAGGAGTCTCGAAATGGTCGAGACATAAAGATTGATATATTGGAAGCCTACATTTGGACATCGGAAGTGTTCCGAGTGAAATCGGGAATTTACTGGAGTACCGGGAGGTTACCGGAACCCCGGAACTACATGGGCCATAGTGGGCCTTGGAGGAAAGGAGAAAGGGCCAGCCCTAGGTGGCCGCGCCCCCCCCTTCCACTAGTCCTATTAGGACTAGGAAAGGTGGGTCGGCCCCCTCTCTCTTTCCCCCTCAGGAATCCTAATCCAACTAGGATTGGAGGGAATCCTACTCCCGGAGGAGTAGGACTCCTTGTCGCCTCCTCCTTGGCCGGCCACCTCCCCTTGGCTCCTTTATATCTGACGGGGCAGGGGCACCCTAGAACACACAAGTTGATCTACGGATCTTTCCTTAGCCGTGTCGGTGCCCCTTCCACCATATTCCACTTCGGTCATATCGTCGCGGAGCTTAGGCGAAGCCTGCGCGGAGAAGTCATATCGTCATGGAGCTTAGGCGAAGCCCTCGTCGGTGGAGCATCATCATCGCCACCACGTCGTCGTGCTTGACGGAACTCATCCCGACACTTTGCTGGATCGAGTCCGGGATCGCCATCGAGCTGAGCGTGTGCGAACTTCGGAGGTGCCGTCGTTCGGTGCTTGGATCGGTCGGATCGTGAAGACGCACGACTACATCAACAGCGTTGTTATAACGCTTCGCTTTCGGTCTCACGAGGCGTGGGCGGACACTCTCCCCTCTCGTTGCTATGCCATCACCATGGTCTTGCGTGTTCGTAGGAAAATTTTTGAAATTACTACGTTCCCCAACAAATATAGCGTTCTACAAGATTTAGTGCCGCCCTTATGGACATGCAACAAATTTTATAGCATACTAATAGCGTGCTATATTTGTACATAGAATTTTTTATAAAAATGGTAAGTACATCATGTAACTTAACAATTCCATAATTTTCAAGGATGGGAACTTGGGGCGGAAGTAGAATGAGAATAACACAACTACAGGAGATGGGATGAAGAGAGGTTGCTCTCACATGGTGCCTGACTTACTATTGCCGTTGCAGCGTGGTTGTCATCAACGCTTGGTTGCTAGAGTTGGAGGCGTGGCTGTCGCCTCCATTCGAGATGGGATGAAGAGCACCAACTCTCGTTCACGAACAGCCTCCGCCGCCTTCTCTCACGACTCGTGAATGTTGGTGCCGCCCTCTGTCATGAGATGGTGAGATGCACGTGACAAGTTGGGCAGGCTAGGCTGTGTGGTATGTTATATGTGTAGCGTCTGAGAGAGTGAGGTTGAGTTAGGATAATGCAACAACGCCTGATGGGCTACTTTGTGATACAGGCAAAAATGCTACAACGTTATTTCATTTACCGTCAAAATAGCATGCTATGGCGCAAATAGAGCTGTAGTGAGGATATTAGTTAAATCATAATGTGTTCCTTCCAGATATGCCATAGCGACAGTATAAAGCTGCAAAAGCATGCTAACTTTCCATTGCATTTAATTGCAATGCTTGTAGTAAGGCGTGGTTTCAGATCTCGGGTGTAATTGAAGGATCTATCCAATGATACGCTTAAATTAAATTGTTGGAAACAAGATCTAAGTGTTTCAGTTTTGAGTTAGGAAATATATTACTACGGGGAAATCCGAGGGCGGACTAAATATTGAGCGTATTTTGATGTTAGAGGTGTACATTTATGTAGTTCACATTTTTAAGGGAAAAAGTGTTGGCATTGCATATGTGTAATACACTTTCATATGTAGTCTGTGTAGAAATGCCTTGAAAAATATATGCATGGAGACTAGAATTAAACGAAGCAGCTATAGCCGGTTGCCTCACTCCTCTCTTTGGAACTTCATTCAGGTCAAAGATAACTCACCCAATGAAATCATCCTTAACAAAGTCCTTGTCGTTAAGAATGACCTCAATATAGCAGGATTGTATGTGTTCCTTCGAGAAGGCAAATACCTGGTTCAACTAGAAGTTAGAGTGCTTCTCTAAGTGACGGGTGGTGACCTGTAATTTCCAAGCTTAATATCCACATATGGGTCATAGCTCCCAGTCACATCATTTGCATGGAGGACTTTTGCCTTGCGAACACATACATAGAGATATGACATCTGCTCGAGAAAGTCATATGCTCTGCTACTCCTCTCATCTACTACTAGGAAAACCCCAATGTAATGATGACGTGACTTTAAGGGAGTAGTCCCCAGGTCGCTGTTGTGGTGATTGCATCTTACTAGATCATAGAAGGACACACTTGTTCATGCAATAAAATGCATACAAGGTATTACTAGGAAGAGGTTTAAGTATGGAAGAGGTGATACATCATTACGAACCATAGTGTAGAATTGATGATAAAATATGGTATGTCATGGTTGAGTACATAGATGCTTTGTCTACAGATCACAAACGCGATATCCATTAATCCTTCATTGTAGGTATGATCCTAAATTGTACTTCATTGTAGCGTAAAAAATTAAGAGAACTTGCAAATTCTACCAACAATAGAATAATAGATACTTGCATCAATGTAAAATATAGCATGCTACAAGATTTAGTGCCGCCCTTCTCGAGATGCAACAAATGTTATAGCATGCTAACAGTGTGCTATATTTGTACATAGAATTTTGGATAAAAATGGTAAATACATCATGTAATTTAAGGATTCCATAATTTGCAAGGATTGGTACTTATGTAGGAAATGTAATAAGAATGACACCACTACATGGAGATGGGATGAAGAGAGGTTACTCTCACGTGGTGGCTGACTTACCAGCGCCGTCGGCGTGTGGTTGTCATCAAAGCTTACTTGCTAGAGTTGGAGGTGTGGCCATCGTCTCCATTGGAGATGGGATGAAGATAACCAACTGTCGTTCACGAACAGCATCCGTCCCCTTCTCTCATGACTCGTGAATGTTGGTGCCGCCCTCGGTCACGAGATGGTGAGATGCTAGTGACAAGTTGGGTAGACCAGGTTGTGTGGGATGTTATACGTGTAGCATCTGAGAGAGTGAGAGTGAGTTAGGACAATGCAACCATGCCTGATTGGCTGTTGTGTGATACACACAAAAATGCTACAATGTTATTTCATTTAGCATCAAAATAGCACGCTATGGTACGAATAGTGATGTAGTGATGAAATTATTTAAAACATAATGTGCACCTTCACGATATGCTAAGGCGGCACTATAAAGCTGAAAAAGCGTGCTTTTTCCGTTGCATTTAATTGCAATGCTTGTAGTAAGGTGTGGTTTCAGATCTCGGGTGTAATTGAAGGATCTATCACAATGGTACACTTAAATTAAATTATTTGAAACAAGATCTAAGCGTTTCTGGTTTATGTTAGGAAATATATTACTACGGGAAAATCCTGGCATGGCCTAAATATTGAGCATATTTTGATGTTAGAGTTGTACACTTATGTAGTGCACATTTTCTAAAGGAAAAAATGTTTGCATTGCACATGTGTAATACACTTTCATATAAAGTTGGTGTAGAAATGCCCAGAAAAATATATGCATGGAGACTAGAATTAAACGGAGCAACTATAGCCCGTTGCCTCACTCCTGTCTTTGGAACTTCATCCAGGTCAAAGATAACTCGCCCAGCGAAATCATCCTTAACAAAGTCCTTGTCGTTAATAATGATCTCCAATAGAGCAGGATTGGATGCGTTCCTTTCAGAAGGAAAATACCTGGTTCAACTGGAAGTTAGTGTTCCTCTCAAAGTGACTGGTGGTGACCTGTAATTTCGAAGCTGAATCTCCACATATGGGTCATAGCTCCGAGTCACATTCTTTGCATGCATGACTTTGGCCTTGAGAACACATACATAAATAAACGACATCTGCTCCAGAAAGGTCATATGTTCTGCTACTTCTTTTATCTACTACTAGGAAAACCCCAATGTACGATGATGTGACTTTAAGGGAGTAGTCACCGGGACGCGGCTGAAGTGGATGCATCTTACTATTTCATAGAAGGACACACTTGTGCCTGCAATAAAATCCATGACAAGTCATCACCAGGAAGAGCTTTAAGTATGGCAGAGGCGACGCATCATTATGAACCATAGTGTAGAATTGATGATAAAATATGGTAAGTCATGGTTCAGTACACACTAATGCTTGGTCTATAGATCACAAACACGATATCCATTAATCATTCATTTTAGGCATGATCTTAAACTCTATTTCATTGCAACACAAAAAAATTAAGAGAACTTGAAAATTCTACCAACAATAGAACAATATATACTTGCATCAATGTAAAATATAGCATGCTACAAGATTTAGCACTGCCCTTCTCGAGATGCAACAAATTTTATAGCATGCTAATAGTGTGCTATATTTGTAAATATAATTTTGGATAAAAATGGTAAATACATCATGTAATTTAAGGATTCCATAATTTGAAGGACTAGGACTGGGGGAGGACATAGAATGAGAACGACAACACTACATGGAGATGAGATGAAGAGGGATTGGTCTCACGTTGTGGCTGACTTATCAACGCCGTCGGCATGTGGTTGTCATCAACGCTTACTTGCTACAGTTGGAGGCGTGGTCGCGGCCTCCATTGGAGATGGGATGAAGAGAACCAACTGTCGATCACGAATAGCCTCCGCCACCTTCTTTCACGACTCATGAATGTTGGCGCCGCCCTCAGTCATGACATGGTGGGGAACTGGGGACAAGTTGGGTAGGCCAGGCCATGTGGGATGTTATATGTGTAGCGTCTGAGAGAGTGAGAGTGAGTTAGGACAATGCAGCAATGCCTGATGGGCTGCTAACGCAAAAATGCTACAACGTTATTTCATTTAGCATCAAAATAGCACGCTATGGCATTTATAGTGTTGTATTGAGGAAATTAGTTAAAACATAATGTGTACCTTCCAGATATGCTCTAGAGACACTATAAAGCTGAAAAGGCATGATATTTTTATGTTGCATTTAATTGCAATGTTTGTAGTAAGGCATGGTTTCATATCTCGGGGGTAGCTAAAGGATCTATCGCAATGATACAGTTATATTAAATTGTTTGAAACAAGGTCTAAGCATTTCAGGTTTGTGTTAGGAAATATATTACTACAGGAAAATCCGAGAACAGACTAAATATTGAGCATATTTTTATGTTAGAGTTGTACATTTATGTAGTTCACATTTTCTAAAGGAAAAATGTTTGCATTGCATATGTGTAATACACTTCATATGTAGTCAGTGTAGAAACGCCCTGAAAAAATATGGTGGTGACTAGAATTAAACGGAGCAGCTATAGTCGGTTGCCTCGCTCCTCTCTTTGGAACTTCATTCAGGTCAAAGATAACTTGCCGAATGAAATCATCCTTAACAAAGTCCTTGTCGTTAACAATGACCTCAATATAGTAGGACTGGATGCGTTCCTTCGGGAAGGCAACTACCTGGTTCAACTAGAAGTTAGTGTTCTTCTCAAAGTGATCAGTGGTGACCTGTAATTTCCAAGCATAATCTCTACATATGGGCCACAGCTCCCAGTCACATCATTCGCATGGAGGACTTTGGCCTTGAAAACACGTACATAGATATACGACATCTTCTCTAGAAGGTCATTTTCGGTGTCAAAACCGGCGGATCTCGGGTAGGGGGTCCTATACTGTGGATCATGGATCAATGAGTAACAGGGAACACAGAGACAATATTTACCCAGGTTCGGGCCCTCTCAAAGAGGTAAAACCCTACGTCCTGCTTGATTATATTGATGTGTGTATATGAGGATTATAGAGTTGATCTACCATGAGATCGGATGAACTAAACCCTAGATGAGTAAGATGATGGTTCTCCCCCTCTACGGACTAAGCCCTCTGGTTTATATAGACACCAGGGGTACCTAGGGTTACACTTGTCGGTTACCGCCAAGGGATGTGCACATGAACTATGCCAAGCAAGACGCGTGGAGAACACGCCAAGTCTTCGGAGGTTTCCTTCTAGAGCACGGGCTTTGTTCGAAGTTCGGTCTGGTCCTGACGATCAATAAGCAGCCCACCAGTACGAGCCATAAGAACAGGCCGGCAGCTCGAGGACCCCTAGTCCGGGACTCCCTCACTAGCACCCAAACTAGCCTCCAACGCCGAGGTTGGCAATCTCCATTCCCTTCGTGCTCCTTGAAGGCTTTAGCTTGAGAGGTGAGTTCCTATGATTTCTTATAACCGACTGATGATAACTCAGCATCCCATAACACCCCGGCTAACGAGGTGTCGCGAGGGTTGCCGCGTCGTCTTCTCCATTTTAATGACACCCCTCTATTTCTGTGCGTCATACAAAAACAAGTGACTCTACTGCTATTTACAAAAACACCCCTTACGGGCCAGGCAGATGTGTCTATTGAACGGGCCCAAAAATGTGAAGGATGTCACATCGGTCCCGAATCGCCTCAAAGCCAGAGATAAACAAATCTTGAATAATGGCACATGCTCCAAGCTCTTCTTCGTGTCCCCATGGCCCGCTCCCAGGCGAATAGGCGAGCTGTTCCATCTTTTGACTGAGGTTGAGCAGCCTTGAGACGCAAGGGTATCTACCCGCGGCCGATCTCACTCCCACATGCCCTGGATTAACTTGTGCAAGTTGCGAGGCATTTGCGAAAAATTTCCTAGTTCCGAGCAGGGAGGAAAGGGTATGTTTCGTCCCATTCCTCTTACGGGGTATTGGCTTCCCCATTCATTCCTTTCTAAAGGGTTTATTAGAGTTCTATGGGATTCAACTCCACCACCTCGCCCCGGGATCAGTCCTGCACATCTTGGGCTATGTTTTCCTCTGTGAGATGTTCCTCGGTTGCAAGGCATACTTCAAATTGTGGAGGAAATATTTCTACCTCGTCCCCCGCACCTGAGGTGGGGCAATTCACGAGGTCGGCGGAGCCGAAGTACTGCGTATCACTGGGATCGGATATCCGGTAGGGACTCCCAAGAAAGATGCCGAGGAGTGAACCTCAAAGTGGTTCTACATTGAAGACTTCCCCTTATTCCACCCAACTCGGAGAGGACTACCCGAATTCTCACTCGCTCCCCCAAAGAAGCGGTTTAACTGGCGGCCGTAGAGTCTTTCTTGTAAGGACAACGCCGAAGTGAAGCGCCTGGCTAATCAAGTGAGGTGGCTAGCTCACAGTGGTTTAACCATCATCAGCGTGATGGCCGATGCCATTACTGAGTGCATCCAACCTCTACCGCAAAGGATGCACCCCTAATGGTGTTACAACGGGACGAATGACGCGACCCGTGCGGAAGGGTCCCACCAAGCAATCGACAATAGGGCCCAGTGGTCAGGCCCACTAGCTAATTAGTTTAAACTAAAATAAATAAAACTTGTTATTGAAAAGTCCCACTGACCAGTGGGGGCCAGTGGTCAGGTTTGACCCGTTAACAGTCAAATTGACGAATACTGAGTGGGCTACTGACTCAACCCCCTGGCCCCACCAGTGAGCCTCTACTGACTGGGTAGTTGACCCAGTCAAGTAGGCCCCCTTGTCATCCACACATGCACATCCCTGGGTACACTTCTGTGTACCCATAGCATTTCATATTTAATATATTTTAGAATTAATTTAATTCTAGGTTTTTCAGAAATGATTTAAAACTTTGAAAAAACATATAAAATAATCCATAAGTCTGTGGAAAATAATTTATATATGAAAGTTGCTCAAAAATATAACGAATCCAAATATGCAATCCATTCATCTGTCACACCCCTCTAACACTGCTACATGGAATCTTCCTCTCTCTTTCATTCGTCCAGAAAATGCAAAACACCGGGAAAACCCCTCCGGATGTTTTCCCTCTCCCTTTGCAACGTGTAGTACTACGTTAGAACACCCCTAGCCCTGCATATTGTCATGTCATCCATAGTGATGCACTTGCTTTATATTTATCGTTTCTTCCCCCACTTCTCTCTGGTAGACACCGAGACCGACATTGTTGCCGACTACAACTACGCCCTTAACGTCCAGCCACATGCAGCAGAGCTTCTAGGTAGCAAATCCCCCTTGATCATTCCGATATTCCCCTGTCACAGCTCCAGATCGGCCTTTCTTGACTTTGCTTGCTCATCATGTCATCATGTTTAAATTTCTAAGAAACTTTTAATGGGGATTGCCTAAACCCTAGCATTAAAGGAATTCACTAGGTTCTACCAAAATATTTCCAGTAAATCCAAATGACTTCCAAAAATGTTCATCATTCTTGGAAAATGCTGGAAACAGCAACCAGAGGTGATGCACATATTTCCATGACATATTGGGATCTGGATTTAAGTCATACCTTATTTGCATTTGGGCATTTAAATTTTATATATTATATTAAATGTCCAAATATTCATGAACTGAAATTCTGGTTATTGGAAATAATCCAAATAGTGGCCACAAGCAGTGCATAGGTATTTTTAATAAAGCCCTAAAAATTTATAGAATAATAGAAAACAGAAACAATTAAGTAAGAGAGAGAGAGAGGAACCTTGCCGTGCAGCCCACCATTGTAGTGGCCTACTGGCCAAAGCCAGCCCGGCCCACCAGGGGTAGCACTGCCTTCTTCCTCCTGCCAGGAGGAGAAGCAGCTGCGTGCCTGATGCACAGACGAGCCGCGCCGTCTCCTCCCTGCCTATGTGCCCCCCCCCCCCCCCGACCGCCTGGTCGCCTCCACGCGTACCCCGCCGCCCCCTCGACCCTCTCTCACTCTCCTCGTGGTCCTCCTCCCCTCTGTCTCTCGCTCACGCGCACGGCCGAACGCCACCCTCGCCACCATCGCCGACCACCACGGCCACAGCCGTCCCCACGCCTCTCGTGCTATCCCGCTGTCCGCCTCGGCGCGTGAAGCTTTCCCTCAACAAGCGCAAGCCCAGACGCTTCTCAACGAGCGACCACGCCGTCTTCTTCAACCTCGGTCCGTAGAGATTGTCACCGTCGTTCCTTTGCACCGACCTCCCCGAGCCTCATCGAGCACCCCGACGGCCTCGCCGTGAGCACCTCGTCGTTTTCCCTCTCCTCTCTTCCTCGTTTGCGTGCCGTAGCCGCACTAACCACCGGACCCGAGAGCTCATCGCCGCCGTAGTTCCTCACCGCCGTGGCCAGGGCCACCCCAGCTTGCGCCTGAGCGCGTCACCATGTTCGCCGCCCTCCCAGGAGCCCGCAACACCCTTCGGTTTCTCCTCTAGTGCACCGTAGGGTCGACCCCTTCCACGTACAAACTCCGGCCACCGCGGGTGCGCTCGCCGTCGTCGATTCCGGGGACCACGCGGCCTCCCGTGCGGCTAGCTAGATGCGGGCATGCTCGGGCTACCTTCGTGGCCTTGGCGTCCATCGCCGCCTATAGCGCAGCCCCGGCGAGCTTCCGCCGTAGATTTGGTCACCGCCGGTGGGACTCCGGCGAGCCGACGTGCCACACTTAGTTAACACTAATGACGTCATTAGCTAATCACTGTGCCACTGACGGATGGGCCCCACGCGCTAATTAACCCCAGGATTTATTCCCTGTTTAACTTAGACTAAACCACCGGGCCACACGTTAGGTTGACTTTGCTGATGTGGCTGTTGACTGGACCCACTGGTCAGTTTGACCTGGACCGCGCTTTTGACTGCCGACGTCCACAAAGGACGCAAAGGTTGATGCGATTAATTATTTTCTAGATTTATTCTTATCCAGGAAATTTCAGAAAATAATGCTAACTTCAGAATTTCCTAGTAATTCAACCGTAACTCCAAATCAAACAAATTATATATGAAAAATGATCAGAAAAATATGAAGAATCTGTTTATGGCACTTTAATGCATGATTGAACAAGTTAAACTCACTGAATAGGATGAATCATGATTAGGGTAATTTATGAACTAGCATTTGGAGTTGGAGTTTAACCTTGTTTGAATTCCACTTCAATTAACTTGGCTTACTGCTGCATTAGGTCAATTCAGTTCCTTAACATGACATGTCATTCATTTGTTTGTGCATTGCATTGATTGTGTTTCTTCTTGTTTGTCGGTGGTTGTTCCCTCTCGATAGACGTGGTTTCGGCGATGTGATCGATGACACCGATGAAGAACTATATTATCTTCGGAAGTGCCAGGCAAGCAAAACCCCCTCGTTCATTCCGATACAATCCCACTCTCTCGCTCCTGCTCTCTTTTACTGCATTAGGACAACAACGATTCATCTGTTACTTGCTGCGGTAGCTGAACCCCTTTATCCTCTGCATGACCTGTCATTCCACAGTAAATAGATGAAACCCACTAGTATGAGTAGGAGCTGTTTGAGCCATGTTGTGCCTACTCATTCATGCTTGTTTGTCATGCCTGCTACTGCTTAGAGTTGAGTCAGGTCCTATTCATCGGGGATGAATCAGAGGTGTGTGAACATGTCCTACTGTTTGTGAGCTAAGTTTGTGAACACGATTTGATAAAGGAAGCGGTGAGAGGCCATGTAGGAGTACATGGTGGGTTGTCTCATTGAAGCCGTCCTCAGGAACTGAGTTCTGTGTTTGTGATCCATGAACAGCTACTACCACACATTGGGTTCCGTAACTTCGACCCTCTCGGCTTATTAATCGCCTCGATCTCTGTCCGTGAGTTGCAACTAGTTTCGTGTTTGTAGGATATGTGTTGGGGGCGTGCGTGGCGCTGACCCTAGGGGTGGGCTATGTTGCGGTAGAGACACGAGGCACGGTGTACCGAGACGCCTGCTTGGTGCCTCGGGAACCCTGCTCTCATCGTTTGGGGCCGTGGCGACACCCGCCGGATCTCCTCGCGGATGGAACCCGAATAGGCGATAAACCTGGACTAGAGACTTGTGTGGTTAGTCAGGTCGTGGCCGACTCCTCGCCAAAGCTTCCGCTTGAAGGTTGCCGAGATACACGATGTGTACATGGCGGTAAGTGGCGAGAGCGTGTGAAGAAGTACACCCTGCAGGTTAATATGATCTATTCAATAGCCGTGTCCGCGAAAAGGACTTCGGGTTGCCTATGTCAGGTTCATAGACAAGTGAAAGTGGATACTCTAAAATGCGCAAGATAAGAGTGAGTGCTATGGATGGCGTTCTCGTGAGGGAGACGGGGCGGATCCATAGTGGTGTATTGATATGGTGAATATGTGGACTCGTGTGCACCACCTCAAAAGAGTTACTTGCGTCGTAGTTCAGATAGCCACCGAGTCAAAGCTGGCTTGCTGCGGTCAAACTCCACCACCCCTTTGTTGATAATGATGCATATGTAGTTAGTTCGATGTAAGTCCCGCTGAGTACGCTTGTACTCACGCTTGCTTATTTTATGTTTTGCGAGAGACGTCGGTCTCGCTAGTAGTTCCGCTTGGACTTTGACGTTTAGCTTGTTACCTCAACTACGATCTTGTGCCCTCGGCAGGATGTGGTAGATAGTCAGGCTTCTCAGCCTTTTTCATTTGTAGATATCTGTACTCGACATGTTAAGCTTCCGCTTGTGCTTTGACTTGTATGTTTCGAGTGTTGGGTCATGAGACCCATGTTTGTAATATCTCGCCCTCGGAGCCTAATGAATAAATATTTGAGTCGAGAGTTATGATGTGATGCCATGTTGTATTTACACATACCGAGCATATTGTGTGTATGTTTGAAATGCTTGGTATGTGTGGGATCCGACAATCTAGTTGTTTATCCTTGGCAGCCTCTCATATGGGGAAATGTAGTCTAGTGCTTCCGAGCGATAGTAGTCCGCTACAACCCGATTCACCGGAGTCCTGCTAGCCCAGACTACTGCTGGACACTTGATCGGCCGGCATGTGTTTCACTTCGCTCGTGTTCTGTCCTTCGGGAAATGTCACGCGGTGACATCCGAGTCCTGCTTAGCCTGCTACAATCCGGGATACCGAGTCCTGTTAGCCCAAAGCTACAGCCCGGATTCACACGTTGATGACCGACATGCTCGATGTGATTCATGTATGCCTGTCCCCATGGGTTAGTGCCGCTTTGGGTTCACGACTAGCCATGTCGGCCCGGTTCTCTATCATATGGATGCTAGCGACACTATCATATACGTGAGCCAAAAGGCTAAACGGTCCCGGACCATGGTAAGGCGACACCGTGGAATACCGTGCGTGAGGCCGCAAAGTGATATGAGGTGTTACCGCTAGGTCGATGTGACTTGGAATTGGGGTCCCGACAGCGTTGGTATCGAGCCCCGATCGCTCAGGGATTACCAAGCCACACTGGTCGAAGTTGTGTCTAGAAATGCTTTAGTTATGTAGGGGGATAGATTGTGGAAGGGAACGTAAGACTCTTTTTACTCCTTATACCTCATGGCCTTCTGATCTGAGTCATCCTCTTCTCTTCTACGGGGGTTAAGAACTAGGCTTCTCATCTATCTATCAGGATGACGTGTGACTAATCCATAGACCTTTAAGATTGTTGGTTTTAAGCCCCAGTTCGGTTTTTACTACTTCCGTATGTTCTTAGCTGGTCTCAGAACCTTGATATTGTGATGTTGAGTGGTCATGCCACTATTTTGCAGGATGTCTCAAATCATTTTGAGCATTTACATCCGTTATGCCGTCCGAGTCATCCCAGGTTTCTAAACTATCTGATGCATTTGCAAACTCTTCCTTCCTGTTCACGGTGTCCTTTTGGTCAGAATAAGCACACTAATCGTCTGTTGAGGTACTCCTTGCCTTGACATATATGTTGGACTATTATTATGACCATAGGTGTCTTAGAAGACCACCTAGTAATCTATCCATGTTTTGTGTCCCGGTGTGATAACTCTGGCCATTATTCTCGAAAGCATCCCGTGATGCAATTTAGTTAGTAGGTATTCTATTCCTGGGTTCCTGACCCAAGATTCATCCTACTTACTTCATGTTGATAGTGTTTGCTAGTCTCTTTAGGACATTAGTAACCTTTGTGATAGTCCTCGAGGTCCGTGGTGTTTCCTTCTTCCAAATACTATGAACCATTCTTGGCAGAAGTTCCTTGAACCAAGAGTTCACGACAAGAGTGCTCTTGATGGGTTCTCCATTCTATTTTGCGACTCTGCCAGTTCAACCTCTCTGCATGGGTTATCCGGAAGAAATATGTTGAATCTGTTCGACATACTAATCCATGCATTCACAACTCAGAAAAACATGTGTTCCTTTGAGTTGTCCCTCTTTAGTTGTTTTCCGGCCCTCGTCTATCGATTGATAGTCAGGAGTAGTTATGCATTCGTGTTCATCGCTGCCACTACTCTTGTGGCCCGTCAAGCCATTCTATCCGGGAATGACTAGGAGAAACAAACTCCAGTACCTTGTCCATTTCGAGGATTGGGTCAAAGTAGTTGTATCCCGCAGATCAAAATGCCAATTCAGCTCTGTTCTGTTCTACCTTGGAGTAGTACCCCCTTTATGTTAGAATTGTCATGAGAACTGCACCAACTCTCATGAATTCTTGACGTAGGGATACTTCTCACCATCATCATTCATTCCTCGGTCCTTGTGTTGTTGTAACCGGAATGCCGACAAGTGAATTGTGATATGTGAAATCAATACTCCGTGCAACTCGTTGCTTGGTAGCTAATGGACAATATCCTCATTCTTAGCGTTTGGTTATTAAATCATCATCCTAAGATTGATCGTGCTACATAGTCCTTATTTCTGGTGCACACTTCGATTGATGAGTTAGGATCTTGTCAAGTCCTCACTCATTTGATCATATCGTCTTGCCCTCAAAAGCAAGATTGTTCTTGAGCTTAGTAACATACCGGTGGTTCGTGACTTTCCAAATATCTTCTCAGAGGTATCACCAGGTTTTCACCTGACCGCTATGTTGGGTTCGTGATCATGTTGGTTTTCCTCCAAACCACCCATTCTCCAAGAATCTGTGTTGGATACTCTGAGCTAGTTGGTTAAGCTAAACAACAACTTGGAGGGTTGGAAGATGAAAGCTTGCCTGACTTAGTTCGTTCCAAAGGGATATTCTTGTGTAGTGTGTGTTGAAGAAAGATGATATCTTCATCGAATGGTTCATGTGATCATTTGTTGAATCTATTGTCTTGTCCAAACTTTGACTCGAGTATGGGCTATCGTCAAGTCAAATCAGAACCAACGATGTTCGTAATGTTGTTTTACTCGTGGTTGATCCCTCGAGCATACACCATTACATATTTGGTCTGACCAATGCTATCACCGTGTTCACATGATGGTGGGAGTCTAGTGATATGGAAATTCCGATGAGTTGCAGTAGCATTTTGTCTCCCCCATGATTCATGTTGAACATCAACCTAGTGTTGGAAACTTTGTAAGCAATGCCTTCGTGTTCCGTTCATGAAGCTTATGCTTGGATGGAAGAAGTGACTTCCTCTAATTCACGTGCATTAGGTGCAAGTTGCCGCCATGAATTTGAGAAAGGTTTGTTTTGTTTCCCTTGGAATCATCCCAAGTCAGTCATGCACATGTGCAAAGTATTCTGTAGTCTGGAGACTTGCAACCTTCATTCTATATGTATTCCTAGCACACCAAGCCACTGATTGACTTGTTCAAGGAAAAGAAGTCTATGCTTGGGATCTAATCCATGGACTTGCGTAAAGACTTTGATATCCTCGATGATGGTTCCCCACCTGAACTCGGTAGTGTTTTATTATAAGACTACTATGTGGTCATGCTTGTCTCGAACAACATGTTCACATGTTTGTAGCAGAAACCGCTTATGTTTTGGAGCTAACTACCATAGTTCATATCCTGAGAATCTTGCAACATCTTCTCGTCGATTTGTGTTGCAAACTTTCATTTTTCTTTCTAGACTCGATGAGTCTGGAATATCCTAACACCAACCAGATCTGAATCTCAGGCAGATATGATGGTTGGAATATTCCAACATTTGCATTTTGTTCGCAGCTTGCACCCCATCGTGCCAATTCTCCATGGGCTGTCCTTCTCAGCAGTTCATGTCCAGGATCATCTTCAAAGTGGACTTACCATGGGTCCCCTCCACCTCCGATGATAAGCAAAATCATCCATTGTGTTGTCTTCAACAAGGTAGTCCACATCATCCATTCTAGTCCGAGTATGCCATTTCTTCGAGCTCTTTCAATCAATCAATTGTAAATTGCCTTAAGCTGGTATGAAGAGTTCCAATGATCTATGGATCAAAAGTAATTCTTTTTGCCACTTAAGGGAACAGTCCAACGAGTCACCTTTCTCGAGGTGCCCCATTACGGGATCATGGTGAATATTTCCACACCACCTTGACACCATCCACCATCTTTCTAAGCATGGAATTGTTGCCCACCAATCAAACCCCGTCGTTTGTTCTTCCATCCCTCTCAATGTGTTTTGTGTCTCAACTCGAGATGTTTCAACATCTCATTCCACGAGTTGATCTTGAGTGCTCGATCTTCGAGGAGATTGTTTCCTATAGAGTTTCTTTTCGTCGCCATCATGTTGGATGAAGATCTCGAAAGCAAAGACGTCAAAATCAATTGGAGCAATAAATCAACATCTTCAAGAAGGGCTTTTGGATCATGAAGATCGTGTTAACTTGTGACCCCTCTGACTTCTTACCTCACATCTTGAATCTCGGGACGAGATTCTTGTTTAGTTGGGGTGAGCTGTCACAGCTCCAGACCGGCCTTGCTTGACTTTGCTTGCTCATCATGTCATCATGTTTAAATTTCTAAGAAACTTGAAATGGGGATTGCCTAAACCCTAGCATTAAAGGAATTCACTAGGTTCAACCAAAATATTTCCAGTAAATCCAAATGACTTCCAAAAATGTTCATCATTCTTGGAAAATGCTGGAAATAGTAACCAGAGGTGATGCACATTTTTCCATGACATATTGGGCTCTGGATTTAAGTCATACCTTATTTGCATTTGGGAATTTAAATTTTATATATTATATTAAATGTCCAAATATTCATGAACTGAAATTCTGGTTATTGGAAATAATCCAAATAGTGGCCACAAGCGCCTCATGATTTTGAAAGTGCATAGGTATTTTAATAAAGCCCTAAAATTTACTGAAATAATAGAAAACAAAACAATTAAGTAAGAGAGAGAGAGAGAGGAACTCACTGCAGCCCACCACTCGTAGTGGCCCTCATCGCCAAAGCCAGCCCGCCCACCGTGGGCAGCATCTTCTTCCTCCCGCCAGAGGAGAAGCAGCTGCGTGCGTCTGCAGATGAGCCGCGCTCCCTCCCCGCCCACGTGCCCCCAGACCGCTGGTCGCCTCCACGCTGCACGCCCCCCCTCGACCCTCTCTCACTCTCCCCGTGCTCCTCCTCCCCTCTGTCTCTCTCTCACGCGCACGGCCGAACGCCACCCTCGCCACCATCCCCGACCACCGCGGCCACAGCCGTCCCCACGCCTCTCCGTGCTATCCCCGCTGTCCGCCTCGACGCCGTGAAGCTTTCCCCTCAACAAGCGCAAGCCCGGACACCCTCAAACGACGACCACGCCGTCTTCTTCAACCCTGGTTCGTCGAGATCGTCACCGCCGTTCCGCCTGCACCGGACCTCCCAAGATCCTACTGAGCACCCCGACGGCCTCGCCGTGAGCACCTCGTCATTTTCCCTCTCCTCTCTTCCTCGTTTGCGTGCCGTAGCCGCACTAACCACCGGACCCGAGAGCTCATCGCTGCCGTAGTTCCTCACCGCCGTGGCCAGGGCCAGCCCAGCTTGCGCCTGAGCGCGTCACCATGTTCGCCGCCCTCCCAGGAGCCCGCAGCGCCCTTCGGTTTCTCCTCTAGTGCACCGTAGCGTCGACCCCTTCCACGTCCGAACTCCGGCCACCGCGGGTGCGCTCGCCGTCGTCGATTCCGGCGACCACGCGGCCTCCCGTGCGGCTAGCTAGATGCGGGCATGCTCGGGCTACCTTCTGGTGGCCTTCGCGCGTCCATACGCCGCCTATAGCGCAGCCCCGGCGAACTTCCGCCGTAGATTTGGTCACCGCCGGTGGGACTCCGGCGAGCTGACGTGCCACACTTAGTTAACACTAATGATGTCATTAGCTAATCACTGTGCCACTGACGGATGGGCCCCACGTGCTAATTAACCCCAGGATTTATTCCCTGTTTAACTTAGACTAAACCACCGGGCCACACGTCAGGTTGACTTTGCTGACGTGGCTGTTGACTGGACCCACTGGTCAGTTTGACCTGGACCGCGCCCTTTGACCGCTGACGTCACAGTGACGCAGTGCTGATGCAGTTAATTATTTTCTGGATTTATTCTTATCCAGGAAATTTCAGAAAATAATGCTAACTTCAAAAATTCATAGTAATTCAATCGTAACTCCAAATCAAACAAATTATATATGAAAAATGATCAGAAAAATATGAAGAATCTGTTTATGGCACTTTCATGCATGATTGAACAAGTTAACCTCACTGAATAGGATGAATCATGATTAGGGTAATTTATGAACTAGCATTTGGAGTTGGAGTTTAACCTTGTTTGAATTCCACTTCAATTAACTTGGCTTACTACTGCATTAGGTCAATTCAGTTCCTTAACATGACATGTCATTCATTTGTTTGTGCATTGCATTGATTGTGTTTCTTCTTGTTTGTTGGTGGTTGTTCCCTCTCGATAGACGTGGTTTTGCGATGTGATCGATGACACCGATGAAGAACTATATTATCTTCAGAAGTGCCAGGCAAGCAAAACCCCCTTGTTCATTCCAATACAATCCCACTCTCTCGCTCCTGCTCTCTTTTACTGCATTAGGACAACAACGATTCATCTCATTACTTGCTGCGTAGCTGAACCCCATTATCCTCTGCATGACCTGTCATTCCACAAGAAATAGATGAAACCCACTAGTATGAGTAGGAGTTGTTTGAGCCCTGTTGTGCCTACTCATTTATGCTTGTTTGTCATGCCTCTCACGCTTAGAGTTGAGTCAGGTCCGATTCATCGGGGATGAATCAGAGGTGTGTGAACATGTCCTACTGTGTGTGAGCTAAGTGTGTGAACACGATTTGATAAATGAAGCGGTGAGAGGCCATGTAGGAGTACATGGTGGGTTGTCTCATTGAAGCCGCCCTCGAGAACTGAGTTCTGTGTTTGTGATCCATGAACAGCTACTACCACACATTGGGTTCCGGTAACTCGACCCCTCTCGGCTTATTAATCGCCTCGATCTCTGTCCAGGAGTTGCAACTAGTTTTTGGTGTTTGTAGGATATGTGTTGGGGGCCGTGCGTAGCGCTGACCCTAGGGGTGGGCTATGTTGCGGTAGAGACACGAGGCACGGTGTACCGAGACGCCCGTTTGGTGCCTCGGGAACCCTGCTCTCATCGTTTGGGGCCATGAGCGACACCCCGGCCGGATCTCCTCGCGGATGGAACCCGAATAGGCGATAAACCTGGACTAGAGACTGGTGTGGTTAGTCGGTCGTGGCCGACTCCTCGCCAAAGCTTCCGCTGAAGGTTGCCGAGATACACGAGGTGTACATGGCGGTAAGTGGCGAGGCGCAGGTGAAGAAGTACACCCTGCAGGTTAATATGATCTATTCAATAGCCGTGTCCGCGAAAAGGACTTCTGGGTTGCCTATGTCAGTTCATAGACAAGTGAAAGTGGATACTCTAAAATGCGCAAGATAAGAGTGAGTGCTATGGATGGCGTTCTCGTAGGGAGACGGGAGCGGATCCATAGTGGTATATTGATATGGTGAATATGTGGACTCGTGTGCACCACCTCAAAAGAGTTACTTGTAGTCGTAGTTCAGGATAGCCACCGACTCAAAGCTGGCTTGCTGCAGTCAAACTCCACCTCCCCCTTTGTTGATAATGATGCATATGTAGTTAGTTCTGATGTAAGTCTTGCTGAGTACGTTTGTACTCATGTTTGCTTATTTTATGTTTTGCAGAGAGACGCCAGTCTCGCTAGTAGTACCGCTTGGACTTCGACGTTTAGTTTGTTACCTCAGCTACGATCTTGTGCCCTTGGCAGGATGTGGTAGATAGTCGGGCTTCTCAGCCTTTTTCATTTGTAGATGTCTGTACTCAGACATGTTAAGCTTCCGCTTGTGCTTTGACTTGTATGCTCTGAGTGTTGGGTCATGAGACCCATGTTTGTAATATCTCGCTCCTCGGAGCCTAATGAATAAATATTTGAGTCGTAGAGTTATGTTGTGATGCCATGTTGTATGTACACATAGTGAGCATATTGTGTGTATGTTTGAAATGCTTGGTATGTGTGGGATCCGACAATCTAGTTGTTTATCCTTGGCAGCCTCTCATATGGGGAAATGTAGTCTAGTGCTTCCTGAGCGATAGTAGTCCGCTACAGCCCGGTTCACAGAGTCCTGCTAGCCCAGACTACTGCTCGGACACTTGATCGGCCGGCATGTGTTTCACTTCGTTCTCGTGTCTGTCCCTTCGGGAAATGTCACGCGGTGACATCCGAGTCCTGCCTAGCTGCTACAGCCGGGATACCGGAGTCCTGTTAGCCAGTGCTACAGCCCGGATTCACACGTTGATTACCGACATGCTCGATGTGATTCATGTATGCCTGTCCCCATGGGTTAGTGCCGCTTTGGGTTCACGACTAGCCATGTCGGCCCGGGTTCTCTGTCATATGGATGCTAGCGACACTATCATATACGTGAGCCAAAAGGCGCAAACGGTCCCGGGCCATGGTAAGGCGACACCCGTGGGAATACTGTGCGTGAGGCCGCAAAGTGATATGAGGTGTTACCGGCTAGGTAGATGTGACTTGGAATCGGGGTCCTGACATGCCCATTCTATTTTCTCTCATGCTTGCATTAGATTTTGCTACTGTAATGATTGCTCCTATTCTGATGCATGGCCTACTTCTGTAACCTGCTCTTGTACCTTACTTGCTTATCCTATATGCTTAGTATAGGTCAGTTAGTGATATATCAGTGACCCCTCATCTTGTCCATGTTGCCCCCGCTGGATTACCAGATGACTCAATCGACGTGATCGACGTCTAGGGCCCGACACATCACCTCACCCCCTTTAGTTGTACGACTCTGCAGAGCTACTACCGAGTGCCGAGGGTGATACCTCGTAACGCACTCCTAATGATAACTCTGAGTGTAGTTCATCGGTCGTGGTCTTTGAGGTTGATTCGTGCTTCACCACTCCCGATAACGACTCTATCGTGCAACCCATCAAGTGTGAACCATCGACGGTGATTCCTCCTTAGTTCACCTTGACGGTTACATCAAATGGAATCAATCGAGGGTGATTCCTCAGATTTCTCTTTGATGTTTTATACACACAGTTACTTTGAATTTACCACAGAACCATGTTAAAGACGGGTCGGCCCCAAGGGGTACCCGCAAGAATGATGGCACTGGTACAGCAACGTGCTATACAAACGGTTTTTAACCCCTTTTCGCGACGGCGTTCTGAACCGTCGCCTAGTGAGTGACTGCGATAGGGGGGGTCCTTCCCACACGACCCAGAAACCGTCGGGGATATGCCCTCCTGGCACACACGCTCGGCAAAATGAGGTCGTGTGCGACCGCCAAGCGATGAAATACAGATATACGTATAGTAGTGCTAAAAAATACAATTATACAAGCGAAATTGTTTCCGGTAGTAAGTACATCCCACACAGTCAGTCCCTGCTAAACGTTTCCGTTAGTATGTACATTCCACACAGTCAATCCAAGGAGTATGTTTCCGTTAGTATGTACATCCCACACAGTTAATCCAAGAAGTACGTTTCCGTTCGTATATACATCCCACACAGTCGCTCCAAGGAAAACATTTCCGTTCACGGGTACATCACACACAATTTTCCCCATTAAATCGTTTGTGATAGCATTGCCATTGCACATGATATTAACAATTTTATCATTTGTGCATGGTGGCCTAGAGAAAACAGTTCTCAAGAGGATGTCATGTGTGACTGTTCATTAATCCATCACTTTTTATTCCTAGAAACTGTGTGCGTTGCTTGAGGTCATCGCCCACGGTGTTTTCTCATTAACCGTTTGCAATAGGAAAACCCAATTGGCAGGCTAATTGGCCACTAGTAGGCTAATTGTCCTATTATTAATAATCCATTTATTAATCTAATTGACATTTCATACTAAGCACACAATATATTTCATTTTGATATTAAGGAAGCATGATTTCATAATTGAAATACATCAGAGTACAACATCATATGGCTTCGCCACTCAGCTACCCCATTACACAACTGCAACAGCACCAAGTTTCACATGCAACATCTATAACCTTTCAAAATGAGCATCATAGACGGTACATAGACAGATGGATCTCATCTGCAAAACTGCTGAAGCAGAAGGAAAATATTGAGCCTTCATTGATGTTGAAGGTCTTTGCAACTTTAGGCCAGTGCCTGTGGATGATTGGCCGTCCATCCTTCATTATCTTCAGGAACACTTCAATATTAAACCGTGGGTGTTGTATGAATACCTTCCTCGCCTCTGGATCATACAGGTGGTTTGAGATGTAATCATTAGTGATTAGCTTTGGAAAGGCCTGAAAACAAGGATGTGCATAAATATCTTCTCTATATTGGAAATGGGGCAAAGGAATAAAAAAAGCAAGGTATAATAGTTAGTACCATCCTGTAGTGAACTGATGTCTTCTTCATTGTGCAGACAAAGATCTTGTTGTTTTTTGTCGCTAATTTCTTTATCCTAACAATCTTTCTGAGTTTGTTGACTTGACTGATATTCATGGACAACTCATTTCCTCATATGCAAAAAGGGTCGAACAGTGATTCAAAACCTTTGACGGCAAGACCTACATGTGCAATACCAAATTGTTAAAAACCTAAATATTAGAATGGCTCCCGCAATTGCACAATAATGTGCTATTAGACAAAGCACCATGCATGTGCAAACCTTGATTGTAAACCTCAGTGCTTCCCATTGTTTCCCTGGAACACATATAAGGTAGTTAGTGTTCAGTTAAAGAGAGGGTTCGCATGCTATTAGTAAAATATGTTGATGAAAAATAAGCACATTGCAGATTCATAAGATTAATTCAAGCCACATGGAAAACCCATTTATCCAAACCAAGAATGATAAGAACTAGGAAATATAGCAATTGTATATGTTTCTCATGTATTAAGTGCAGCCAAATTCGATTTATTCCTCACATGCACAACAATACAAAATTCTACCCACGACAATTGGACATCGTATTGCAGAACCGAACCAAGCAGTTAACTAAACACCACAACAAATGAACCAAACATTAACTGAGCACCACATTGCACAATATAACATACTCCTAATAGAAGATCAGACAGCTAACCAAACCAAGCATGCTTAACAACTTGAAATATAGCAATTTTATTTGTTTCTCATGTATTTAGTATAGCCAAATTTGATTTATTTCTCACATGGTATACAATAACAGAATGCACCCACTACAATTGAACATCACATTGCAGAATTGAACCAAACAGTTAACTAAACACCACAACAAATGAACCAAACGTTAACTAAGCACCACATTGCACAATGTATAACATACTAGAAGATCAGACAGTTAACCAAACCAAGCATGCTTGACAACTTGGAAATATAGCAATTGTATTTGTTTCTCATGTATTTTGTAAAGATAATTTCGATTTATTTCTCACATGGAAAACAATACAAAATTGCAACCTGAAGAATTGAACATTACATTTGCAGAATTGTACCAAATAGTTAACTGAACATGACAACTAATTAACCAAACAGTTAAAAAGTGAGCACCACATTGCACGACATATAGAATATATACACTAGAGCAACAGATTGCATGGTAAAAGTAGATAGCACAATTCACTAGAATTTGTTAACGAAAGGCAGGAGCAGCACATGCAACGGTTAAACCGAGCATGCTTAACCAGCATAGCTAGCAAACCGAACATGGGTCCTTATAGTGAGCTAATAAGACAAGCTACTCCTCATCGTCGGAGATATCGATGATGATTGGCTCCTTGGACATGGAAGAGGGCAAGTCCTCCGCATCGTGGGTGCCCTCGTCGTAGTGGTGAGTTGCCTGAGCCGCTCCGGGCACCAACCTGCTGACTCTCGAGTTGAGGTAAGCCCGTGCACGCTGAGAAAACACCTCGTAGTCTTCGTCGAAGGCACCGAGGGTGGCCTAGAGAAAACGCCACGAATAGTCGTCTAAAGCAGCCAACCACGTCACAGTGTCGGCGCGCGAGGCATCGACGGTGGCCTCGACAGTGAGGTGCTCCTCCAAGATCTGGGGGTCGGCATGAATTGCAGCCATCGCGACATCACCCGCGCGTGGGGCCACAATTTGCTTCTCCCCTGCCAAATGCTCCTTGAGCTCCTGTCTATACTACGTGAACCATGGCTTAGGGCGGCGCTTATTTGGTGGAGGGGTCGGTGATTTAGGTGGAAGGTGTTGCATCAGCGGTCAGGGCATGTCGGGTGTGGATTACCTGCCTGGATAGACGAGGCCGAGCAGCGTGCAGGAGGGTCGCCGCTCGTTGGCGAGGAGGCGGAGCTGCAAGCAAGGAGTGAAGGTTTCAACTTGTAAAGGAAGGTGGAAACAGAGGAAATGTGGCTTTTGGTAAGGGGAAGGGGGCGGGGAGGTAGATATTTCCGCGGAGGCCGAAAATTTTGAATCGATTCAGCGAAAAAACTGGCGCGCAAAGTGTCATCAGACACGGTCCCTTATTCAGCACTGTGTATGATATGTGAACATCACAAACGATTCATGTAGCTTATCCCGTGTGTGATCAGTTTGAACGTGAAATTTTTTTGTTCGATTTTCCCTGTTTACATTGTTCATCCACGTCATTGCATAATTTTTGTAAACAAAGGAGACTACAGCACACCCACACTTCTTAATCGAGCAAGCTCAGCAATTAAATAGAGCTAGCTGACCTAAACATTACTCTAACAAATTAAAGACCGGCTCTCTTAATTAAACAAAACAAAGTGTACTACTACGGCTGGTGCTCGTCGATCTCTGCCGCCTCCTCCATGTCCAGATCGCGCCCGACGGTCTCCTGGGGAAGGGGCTCCATGGCATCCATCGCACCATACTCGGCAAGCATCTCGCCATCCGCATGCGCCATATCTTTGGAATAGGCCGTCATGAGCTGGGCATGGGCGGCCGCGATCTGGGCTTGGGCGGGCTCCAGCATGGCAAGGTATGCGGCGAAGGAACGGATGGCTGCTCGAACGCTCTCAGCGATTGCCAACTATTCGGCTGTGGGTTGCCGACCTTTGTCGGAGAAGCTTCGTTCGATTTGTGCGGTGACCGCCATGAGCTGGGCGTGGGTGGCCCCGACATGGTTGTGGGCGGCCTCCATCAGGGCTAAGGCCGCCGCTGCAGAATGGACAGCTGTTGTGCCGCTCTCACCAGTTGCTATCCCCGAGGTAGATGTTGCTGCCGCCACTTGAGAAGCAACAACGGCTGTTTGGGCTGCCTTGTCCGCCCGGTCGCAGATTGCGGCCGCACTCATGAAGTTAGTTAGCACGCGCCTGGCGGCTGCGGGCGTGCTCTCGCCGGAGTGGGCCGCCGAAGTTGCCCTCACGAAGCGGGTCCACGTCCCCATCTTTCACCGGCGCTGATTGAATAGTGAAATGATATTTGGGGAGCGAGCTCGTGTGCTTGACACTCTGGCTATGGACTGTAGCCAACGCACCTTCTCGTGTAAGTTGTATGCATACTATACTCTGATGGTGCTCCAAGATATTTTGTGTTGCATCTCACACGGTTGGTGATAATAAACTATGTGCGATCTACTTGATTTTTCGTCTTGTTTTGAATTACATAATGGGGTCACAGCTGCAAAGGATAGTGTTTGAATTGCTAGAACTTTTATCTACGGTGAACATGCAACTATAGGTGTGTCATCAAAAAAATTGGAATTATTCAGGGTTCGTTTGGATATTTTTATACATTAACTTGGTTTTCTAAGCATTTCAAGTGCACAATTCAAAATTAAACTACATGCACATGCTCCGGTGCAGCAAAATGGCTTGTAAAATGATATATGTGTCCATGGGTTGATGCTTATGTTCCATGCTAGAAATGGGGATGAATTTCAAACACCACGGCACCGTGGCTCTCCGGCAAATGTTGATGTGCTTGCTTTTGTAATTGTAGTAAATCCAAAACTCGTATGAAATTCATGAACCTTGGCATGCTATCATGGAATGGTATGAACATGCTGGGGTAAAAAATATTGTCCCATTTGGGGTAGGTTATGGTATAAGCTTCTCACAAACCAAAGCTTCTCATAAGAAGCCTCATGGTTCCGATAGGGAAACGTGTCACCTTTGTGGACGAAACGATATCCGTTGCCTCTTCTTGCTTTCGAAACATTTCTAGTGTCAACGTAGAACAACAGGAGTGTTGTGTATGGGATTTTTCGTGGTTTGCTTCGACATTTTTATACATTAACTGATTTTTATATGTGTTTACGTCCATAATTCAAATTTGAACTACATGCACATGCTCCAGTGCATATAAACGGGTTGAACAATTAAATGTGTGTCCTTGGTTGCAACCTTAGGTCCCATGCAAGAAATGGGAATGAATGTCAAAACCTTTGCCACCGTCGCTCGCCCGCTAACATTGAGATACATGGTTTTAAAATTCTAGTAAATCAAAAACTCGTCTAAAATTCATGACACTTTACATGCTATCATGGAACAGCATCAACATGCAATGGTAAAATATTGCCCCATTTGGGGCAGGTTGGGGTATAAGCTTCTCACAAACCAGAGCTTCTCGCAACAAGCCTCATGGTTACGGTAGGGAACGTTTCACCTTTCTGGATGAAACGATATCCGTTGCCTCTTCTTGATTTCATTTTTTTTCTCTAGTTTCAACATAGAACAACATGAGTGTTGTGTTAAATTTTTGGAATTTTTTGGGGTTCGTTTGGACATTTTTATACATTAATTGAGTTTTCAATGCATTTACGTGCATAATTAAAATTTGAACTATAGGCATATACTCTAATGCATATAAATTGGTTGAAATCCAAATATGTGTCCTTGGTTGCATGCTTAGGTCCCATGCAATAAATGGGAATGAATGTCAAACACCATCCCACCGTCACTCATTCGCAAATATTGAGATACATGGTTTTCAAATTCTAGTAAATCCAAAACTTGTCTGAAATTCATGAAACTTGGCATGCTATAATGGAGCAGTGATGTCTCCTACGCAACTTTATTCTTGTAGACTCGTGTTGGGCCTCCAAGCACAGAGTTTTGTAGGACAGTAGCAATTTTCCCTCAAGTGGATGACCCAAGGTTTATCAATCCATGGGAGGTGTAGGATGAAGATGGTCTGTATCAGACAACCCTGCAACCAAATACAAGAAATCTCTTGTGTCCCCAACACGCCCAATACAATGGCAAATTGTATAGGTGCACTAGTTCGGCGAAGAGATGGTGATACAAGTGTAATATTGATGGTAGAAATAGATTTTTATAATATGAATAAATGAAAACAGCAAGGTAGAAAATAGTAAACAGGCACAAAAACGGAGTTGCAATGCTTAAAAATGAGGCCTAGGTTTCGTACTTTCGCTAGTGCAACCTCTCAACAATGCTAACATAGTTGGATCATATGATTATCCCTCAAAGTGCGCTAAAGAATCACTCCCGAGTTCCTATTAGCAGTGAACAAAAGATAGGAATTGTTTGTAGGGCACGAAACCATCTCAAAGCTATTCTTTTCGTTCGATCTATTCAATATTTCATACTAAAATAACACAAAGCTATTTTTTCCGTTTGATCTATCCTAGAGTTCGTACTAGAATAACACCAAAACAAATTCATATTCGTAATACTCAATCCACATAAAGAACTATAAAGAGACCCCAAAGATTCTGTCGGAAAAAAACATGCATCAACCCCTATGCATAGATTACCCCAATATCACCGCGGGAATCCGCGAGTTGAATGCCATAAGACATATCAAGTGAATCAATAGGATACCTCATTGTCACCTCAATTATTCATATTGCAAGACATATATCATGTGTTCTCATCTCTGAATATTCAATCCGACAAGACAAAACTTTGAAGGCTAAAGATTCAATTCATCATAACAAGAGTATAGAGGGGAGAAACATCATATGATCCGACTATATTAACAAAGCCCATGATATAGATCACGAGAGAGAGAGAGAGAGGGAGAGAGATCAAACACATAGCTACTGGTACAAACCCTCAGCCCCGAGGTTGACTACTCCCTTCTCATCATGGTGGCCGCCGGGATGATGAAGATGGCCACCGGAGATGATTCCCCTCTCCGGCGGGGTGCCGGAACAGGGTCTGTTGGGGATATAACTACTAAGGGTAAACCACCAAGGAGGGGACGGTTCACCCTCAACTACATTGAAGCCCGTAAAGACACAGAAGATGGCGCTTTACTGATGAAGCTTAGAGGCCCAGAGCCCAAAGGCGGATTAGGGCCCATGGTAGTAAACCGCTATGATTGTATAACTTGTGTCGTAAGATAGGAAAGGGGAGACCGAGGCGGACACTTGTATGAGCCGGCCTCAGGACTCTGTAGACCGGCCGGGCGTCAACCTATGTATATAAAGGGACGACCCAGCGGCGGTTCAGGGGCAGAAAACAACAACTCGAGACCCAGGCAAAGCGTATTTGCTCCCTGGTCATCGAAACCCAATCAATTCCATCACAAACTAGACGTAGGCTTTTACCTTCATCGAAGGGGCCGAAATAGTATAAAAATTCCCGTGTCCCTCGTCCGGTTTAACCCCTTCAAGCTAACCCGTCGCGATGGCTCTACGACTAAGTCCTTTCAACAGGACATCTGACGTGTTAATTCCACGACAGTTGGCGCCCACCGTGGGGCTATCGCACGATGGTTTCGAGTTCTTGAAGGGCAGCTTTGAAGGACTCAAAGGGTGCGCGTTGGCGGATGAACAAGAGTCGCCGCGGCAAGCTCTACATCAACGACGAAGGATGGGGCCCCGAGGCCGGCTCAATCGAGTACGGGTACCGGGTCCCCTTTGGCGGAATTCATGTATTCATCGGCAAGATCAGTGAACCGGCCCCTGAGCCGGACATCTGCACCGACCTCGTCGAGACGGCTCAGCGTGCGAGTCCTGCCCGGGTTAAGCCCGCCATGAAGCGTGCGTTCATAGGATGTGTCCATGGGATCGGATCTGAACCGGTGTCTGAAGGCGAGATGGCTGTTTATTCCGATGGCGAGTCATCCATCGGTTAAACCGAGTCCCTATACCAAATTCATGATGGTGTGTTCGAAGGATATTTCGATGGCAACAGTATTCCGGACCTCCTTGAACCGCCAAGTCGGGTTGCTGTTTTCATGGCCGGAACACAGCCCACTTTACGCCTCTTCATCTCAGAGAAGAACGAATTCGGGTCAGTGACGTCAGCGCAGAGGCCAGATCGCCGACCGGCTCAAGTTCTCTCCGGTTTGATGGATGCCTGGGCGGCCTTCTTAACCACGGCAGTTACTCCGGAGACGCAGGATCAGCACAATGCGGATGTTGCGAAGCTGAAGGACCAGATAACGCAGGCTAAGGAGGACCTGGCAGCTGAGGATGCTAGGATGGCTGAAGAACGGGCCGCTTTGGATGCCCAGTCACAGCAGATACAGGAAACAGAATTACCGGCTCATGTTAGATCAGAATGCATCAAACGACGTAATGCGAACGAAGTACCGATCGCGTATGCAGCCGGTCTTCGAAGGATTGAATCTCTTTAATACGCTGGGGGCTGGGCCGAGTAATCCGGCAGCTGCAAACCGGACCGACGCGCCTAGGGCAGCGTCGGATCAACCACGGATGACGGAACCACCTCGACGAACGGATAACCCGCCGGAATATGTGTCAACACCACCGGGTCACTTTTCGAGCCCTTTGGACAACATGATTGCTGCGGCATCTCGCCTGGCAGCTATTCCGATGGAAGGAAATTCACTAGCGGCGATTGAGACGCGGCGGGCTAGGGATCTTCTTCAAACCGCCGTGATGCAGCAGCAGGCTTATTCCTATAGCCGAGATAGAATTCATTCGACCCCCCGTCCAAGCAAAAGTTATAGCAGGCACATGGATGAACCTGAAGTGTCTCGCAGTGCGCGGTGCCGTAATGTCCCTCAGGGACCTAATCCGGCGCGCGGTGAGGTAAATGCTCAAGACATGGTGGATAATGGCAGAGCACGAAGGGAGGTCACTTTGGCAGCACAATATGCGCGTCGTTATCAACCCGTCCCGATTCAGCCAGCGGCGTCAGTAGACCGAAGCACCGGACTTGCTTTCAGTTCCTGGGGAGTGCCGTGTCTCATTCCGGTTCTTCGTAATGTGCGACTGCCCAAGGATTTCAAGGGTCCACGTAAGGTGCCTAATTACAGTGCTGATCAGCCACCTGAGGCATGGGTCGAGAGTTATGAGATGGCAATGGAGATGCTGGATGTGGATGAAGCGGCCTGTGCAAAGTATTTCACGATGATGTTGGAAGGGACAGCCCATACTTGGTTGAAAAACCTACCAGCCAACTCCATCGAGTCATGGGATCAGTTGAAGGCCCGGTTTATAGCCAATTTCAAAGACACATGCAAACAACCTATGTCCATTGTGAATCTTGATTCATGTGTGCAAGGGGAGAACGAGTCAACAACTCATTGGGTGCACCGGGTTTCAGAAGTTTTGCATTCGTCAGACCGGATTAATGCTGGCCAAGCAATCATAATGCTGGAGCGTAATTGCCAGTTTAAGTCACTAAAGATGAAGTTGGGACGGCTCAAGCGCCACTGCAATGACATGGGAACACTTATGGCAGCCTTGGTCAAATATGTCGATTCTGATAATACCAAGGATCCCGATTCTGATGAGGAGAAACCGGAGAAGGGAAAGAAGAACGACGGTGCAAAGGGACAGCATCACAACCAAGGAGGCCATGGGAATAATGGTAAGCGCAAAGCAGATAGTTCAGATCTTGTGGCTAACACCAATATGCAGCGTCGTAAAGGTAAACCGCCCCAACACGGTGGAGGGATGAATCTGGAGCGTCTGTTAAACCAACCCTACCCAAAGCATGGGACCAAGGAGGCCCCTGCCACACACCTTTGGAAAGATTGTTATATTATGAAGAAGTTCAAAACTCTGATCTATACCGGTATGATCAGGGTCCGTCGGGCGGTTCAGGTCCAGGTTTTCATGGTGGTGGCTGTTCAAACTCTGGATTTCAGAATAATCAGGGCAACTAGAACAACCAAGGTGGTAATAGCCAACAGAATAATCAAGGGAATCAGCAGCAGTCTGGTTATCAAAATCACCCCAGGCAGTTGAATGGTGGGCAGTATCATGTGTTCACTACTAGCCTGTGCAAGCGCGATCAGAAGCTTCACAAGAGGGCAGTTAATGCCGTTGAACCGGCAGTGCCACGTTATTTGCGGTGGTCCGAGCAGCCCATTGTGTGGAGCAGAGAGGATCATCCGCCCCGGGTTGACAATCCGGGTCATCTAGCTTTGGTGGTAGCACCTCAGGTGGGAGGTTATAAGTTTACCAAAGTTCTGATGGATGGAGGGAGGAGTATCAACATCCTGTACTATGAGACTTTTCGTCGCATGGGGTTGACAGACAAGAGTCTTAAACTGTCAAACAATGTTTTTCATGGTGTAGTACCAGGTAAATCGGCATATCCTGTTGGCAAGATTGCTTTGGAGGTTGTGTTTGGAGATGAACATGATTCCAAGTCTGAAACATTGACCTTTGAAGTGGTGAAAATCCAGAGCCCATATCACGCACTGTTTGGACGGCCGGCTTACGCAAAATTCATGGAGAGGCCCTGTTATATCTATTTACAGCTCAAAATGTCGGGTCATAAGGGGACTATCACAGTACACGAAAGTCGAAAGATCGCTTTGGATTGTGAGGAAGGTGATGCGGCCTATGCTGAGTTGGTTTGTGCTACAGAGGAGCTGAAGTTTTATAAAGACAATGTTGATCCGGCAGACATGACCCCTCTGAAGAAGCCCACCACTGAGCATGACCCAACCCTGACATTCAAACCGGCTGATGAGACTAAACTTGTTGACTTTGTTCCTGGCGATTCATCCAAACAGTTTAGCATCAGCACCAATCTGGATCCGAAATAGGAAAGCACGCTCATCGAGTTCATCCGTGAGAACTGGGACATTTTTGCATGGAAGCCTTCTGACATGCCAGGTGTACCGAGGGAACTCGCCGAGCACACTCTCAATATTGATCCCAGGTTTAAACTGATCAAGCAATTTCTTCGCCGCTTTGACGAGGAAAGACGCAAGGCCACTGGTGAAGAGGTAGCCCGGCTGTTGGCTGCTGAGTTTATCGTCGAAGTATTTCATCCCGAGTGGTTGTCTAATCCAGTGCCCGGCCTTAAGAAAAACGGCACTTGGCGTATGTGTGTGGACTACACAGATTTGAACAAGGCTTGTCCAGCAGATCCTTTTGCTCTCCCGCGTATTGATCAGATTATTGATGCGACGGCGGGTTGTGAGCGCCTGAGTTTCTTGGATGCTTATTCCGGTTATCATCAGATTAAACTGGTAGTTAAGGACCAGGAGAAGACAACCTTCATCACTCCCTTTGGAGCCTTCTGCTATGTTTCTATGCCCTTTGGGCTCAAAAGTGCCCAGGCAACCTATCAGCGTTGTGTGCAAAATTGTCTTCACATGCAGATTGGGTGTAATGTTCATGCCTATGTGGATGACATTGTGGTAAAATCCAGGAAGAAGGAGACCTTGATAGATGACCTCAAGGAGACGTTTGACAATCTTGGGGTTTACAAAATGATGCTCAATCCAGACAAATGCGGTTTTGGTGTTCCGGAAGGCAAGCTCTTGGGTTTTCTTGTGTCCAACAGAGGTATTGAGGCCAATCCAGAAAAGATCAAAGCGATCACATCCTTGGCTAAACCGAAATGCGTCAATGATGTTCAGCGTCTGGCGGGTCGAATTGCAGCCCTCAGCCGGTTTATCAGCCATTTGGGAGAGAAGGCGATTCCTTTATGTCAGATGTTGAAGAAGACAGATGATTTTGTTTGAAGTGACGCAGCTAATGCAGCATTTGAGAATTTGAAGCGGCAGCTGGCTGAACCGCCAGTCCTTGCTGCTCCGGTTGATAAAGAGCCCATGTTATTGTACGTGGCTGCCAGTGCCCGTGCGGTCAGTGTGGCAATTGTGGTTGAGCGTAAGGAGGCTGGGAAGGAATATCCGGTTCGACGGCCAGTTTACTATATCAGCGAAGTGCTGATCGAGTCAAAACAACGATATCCGCATTGGCAGAAGCTGGTGTATGGAGTTTTTATGGCAAGTCGGAAGCTCAAGCAATACTTTCAAGTCCATCCCATCACGATGGTTAGTTCTGCTCCTTTGGGCGATATAATTCGAAACGAGGAAGCAAGCGTCGGGTTGCAAAGTGGGCAATTGAGCTTGGTCCACATGAATTGAAGTATATGCCTCGAACAACCATCAAATCTCAGGCGCTTGTTGACTTCATCAATGATTGGACCGATTTACAAGCACCAGAGGACAAACCGGACAATACATACTAGACTATTCACTTTGATGGGTCCAGGCAATTAGAAGGCTCGGGGGCTGGAGTTGTCCTTACTTCCCCTCGAGGTGATAAAATTTGTTATGTTCTCCGCTTAATGTTTCCTTGTACTAACAATGCAGCTGAGTACGAAGCCTTACTCCACGGTCTCCGCGTGGCTAAGGAAATGAACTTAAGCCGGGTTCGCTGTTTTGGACATTCTGATCTGGTGGCTCAGCAAGTTTCTAGTACTTGGGATTCTAAGGATCCACTCATGGCAGCTTATAGACGCGAGGTAGATATTGTGGCAGGTCACTTTATGGGTTATCAGGTTGAGCACATTGACCGGCGCAAAAACGAAGCAGCAGATGCTTTAAGCCGGCTGGGATCTCAGCGTAAACCGGTACCACCCAATACCTTTTTAGATATCTTGCATAACCCGTCTGTTAAGTTGCCTACAGAGGAGGATTTAGCTGTTCCTGATCCAGAGGCCCAATTGGTAGCCGCTTTACATATCACTCCGGATTGGACGGTTCCATATTTGGCGTATATGAACCGGGGCGAGTTACCAAATGATGAGGACTTCGCCAGACAGATAATCCGGCGGTCCAAGTCCATGGTTATTCACAATGGCGAGTTACATTGTTCCAGTGTTTCAGGCGTATTCCAACGTTGTGTTTCTCCTGAAGAACGACAAGAGATTCTACGTGAAATCCATGAGGGGGATTGTGGTCACCATGCCGGTTCAAAATCCCTGGTGTCTAAAGCTTTTCATCATGGGTTCTATTGGTTGACAGCTCATGCTGATGTGGAGGATCTGGTAAAGCGGTGTGACGCTTGTCAGAAGTTTTCACGTCGAGCTCATGTTCCGGCTCAAGAGCTACGGATGATTCCTATCACTTGGTCGTTTGCCACTTGGGGGCTTGATATGGTGGGACCTTTTAAGCGCTCCAAGGATAAGAAGACCCACCTGTTGGTGGCGGTTGACAAGTTCACTAAATGGGTTGAAGCGGAGCCCGTCAGCAAGTGTGATGCAGTCGCGATGGTTTAATTTCTCAAAAAGATCGTTTTCCGTTTTGGCTTTCCACACAACATCATCACAGATAATGGCACGAACCTTTCTAAAGGCGAGATGGAGGATTTTTGTCAACGACAGCACATCCGGCTTGATGTAGCGTCCGTGGCTCATCTCCAGTCCAATGGTCAATCTAAGAGGGCGAATCAAGAGATCCTGAAGGATATCAAGCCCCGGCTTATGGTTCCTTTGAAGCGGACGCAGGGTAGTTGGGTGGAAGAATTACCATTTGTGTTATGGAGTATAAACACCACCCCGAACCGATCTACGGGTTATAACCTTTCTTCATGGTTTACGGGGCTGAGGCCGTCCTCCCAAGTGATATTCGTCATGACTCGTCCCGGGTTGCCAATTATGTTGAAGCGGACAATGAGCAAGCACGCCAAGAGGCGCTGGACCTGTTAGATGAGAAACGGGACATGGCTTTGGCTCGATCGGCGGTTTATCAACAAGACCTGTGGCGTTATCACAGCCGCCGGGTTAAGACAAGAACCATTCAAGAAGGCGACTTAGTGCTCCGGCTCATCCAGGATCAGACCGATATGCACAAGTTATCCCCACCTTGAGAAGGACCCTTTGTGGTCAGCAAAAATCTGCACAATGGATCAAACTACCTCATTGACGTTCGAGCGCAGTTCTGAGGAGGAGACCCGGCCGCCAATGGAACATAGCTCTCCTTCGGCCTTACTACACTTGAGCCATAGGCTTTTCTTATGTACATATTTCAACAATGTATATATTATGATCAATATAATAAACCGCCATCCTTGCTATAAGAAGGGTCTGTACCGTTTTCTTCAAATCTCTTTGTTTACATGGGGGCTTCAGCTGACAAAGCGAAGTACTACCTGTTAAACCGGCTATCATGCCACAAAACAGCTTGGGAGCTTCACACCCAAAGGGGCCAAAGAGAGACTGGATGTTGTGCACAGCTCAAACATAGGCACCCATTGAGCACAGCTCACAAAATTACTTGGGGGCTCTTTGTGCAATGCAACAAAGAGTTTGAAAGGACCCTTGTAATCAGGTATCGACCCATGGCTTGGAAACCTGGTGTATTCACCTAAAACCCTGGGTTAACCTGCCTTCATCAAGTAAGCCACTCCTATCCAGGTAATCCTAGCATGACCCGCCGAACGTTTACAAGTCTATCTTATACAGACCCTGAACTTGTCAAAGTTAAAACAACGATTGATTACTTGGAGGCCCATCTTAAAAGGCTTTGCAAAAATGGTTTAACTCAGCGGCCTGGCAGCCCATGAAAAGCCTCGAGTTTGGGCCTGGCAGCCCTTGAAAAGCCTCGACTACACGGTTTTTGTTTGCTTTTTGCCAAGTTTTTGTTCTTTGGTAATATCATATTAGCCCGGTGTTTGTTAACCCGGCTTGGCTTTCAACTATAAGTTGTCAGACCATATTTCTTATCAAACCGGTGTTTCACAACACGAACTGGCTTTGATTACATATTACCAACATAATCAAATGGTGTTATTCACAACACGGTATGGTTTAAAAAGTTTAGACTAGCACTGCATGGTGGGAGTTATCAATGCTTCAGATTTGGGGTTTTCACCCTTACTACAAATACAAGTTGGTAAACCAACTAAGTGATTTAATATCACAGGTATGATTTATTTCATATTTTTTATTAAGCTTTGGTCATTAACCAGGCTTTCTATGGGGCATTGTGACCCTTCCGGCGGTAAATCGCTCGGACAATTCTTTTTATGCAGACAGCAGGATTGCATGAACAGATATAATCAAACATAGAACATATCATGGCAGATCAAACATAGTTGTGTGCCAGTGCCGCAGATCAAAGTACTTGCACTAGCCTATTACAAGGCGCTTTGAGGCCCAAAATGCTGATTGTTCTTACACAAAATAAAGTCTGACAAAGTAACCCGATTGCCGGATTAAGACTCATTGCTAGGATGACGTGAAGTTGATGGATCTTCAGGCGCCGGCTCAACCTCCTCCTCTCCACCCAGTGGCTGGAAGTCAGTGGTGGTCCAGTCAATCAGGGTTAGAGCCTGAAATACAGCTTCTTCACTTATCAGATTGGACGGTTCAACATCAGGGGCGTAGGTGTGCTTACGGATTGGTGGGATAAGGTTTTGCGCTTCTGTCACAGTCGTATCAACCCGCCGGTTCCTTTCATCGTAAAAGGACCGACGAACAGTCAAGTTAGCATCTTCAGCCAGTTGACTCGACAGCGGACGCATCTCCTTTGTCAGGGCTTTGAGGGCTTCATCGTCAAATGCTGACCCGTCTTCTTGTTCATCCAGAAATCCCTTGGCGATATCAACTGGATCGAAGTCAGATATCCATGCTTTGGCCCGAGTCAGTGCCAATAAAGTGCCAGCCCTGGCAGCAGATCGCTTCACCTCTTCTATCTGCGTCGGCGTCATGGATAATCTTATTAGTGTGTCCTTGATCTTGTTGGTGCCGGTTTGTTGTATGAGACTGCATAGATAACCCGTTGGGCACCGGTGTTGATCGTGACCCGCGAACACCTATGGGACCTGGCGGACCGAGTCCCTTGTGGTTGGAGGGGGGAGAATGCACAAAGAGCAGATCGAAGCAATGCACACGCAGTTTTACCCAGCCGGAGCTCTCCGAGAGATAATACTCCTGCTGCTGCTTGGTTGATTGTATTGTGTTCTTGCTAGGGAGCAATGGGAGCTACAAAACCTAGCTTTGAGTGAGTGTAGTCTTGAATGAGTCGAATGAACCGAGCGGAGCGAACCCTTTCTCGTTGCACATGGGCCTCCTTTATAGGCTCAAGGGTCACCACAGTGTAGCGTAGATGAGGGCAAAATGGGAAAACAGATGGTTGGTGCACCGACTTGTACGATTATACAGTGCATACCTAACTCGTGACGGCAAGGGACAAGATCAATAAATGCCGTCCACATCGCCTAAGCGATCAACAGGACCGTCAAGTGCACCACTGTTTGCCACGATGGTAAGCTTGTCGGCCGCTTATCGCTAATCCCGGCTGCTGCACAGCCTTCGACACGCACGCTGGAATGGCCCCATGGCGACACGTTGGTGGATGAGCTGGGCGGAGATGAAGAGAGTTGCTTGTCGCGGGAAGCGCCTTGCAGCTGGCTGAATCCTTGTCGCTTTCGGGAGCTTGTCGCTCACCGAGCCTTCCGACAAGCTCCTCTTGCGGGTCTTGTTTCGCCGTGCCTTGGGTGGACTTCCGGCAAGCTCCTCTTGCGGGCCTTGAGTAATTTGTTCTTGAATGGCTCCAAAGGAGCCGTGGAGGACCTTGGCGGTCACTAGGCCAGCCCGCCCAGCGAAGTGTTGCGATTGCCGTGCGAGTTCGGGATACTAGGGTACCCTACTCTAGTACACCGGCAGGAGCCCTGAACTGGGCCACACACGGCACCGAGCTCTGTTGGGCCAGGCCCAAAAGCAGTGCATGGGCACGCTGCCCTAGATCGCGCGATTATTAGCCTCGGACCCACCACGCCCCCACTTAACTGCACGCTCGGACGTGGCGTCGTGGGAGAGATCATGGGGGCTTTCTTTAATGGGAAAGCGGGCGCCCGCCCCTCTCCCTCCTTATAAGCGAGGAAGCAGGGGCAGGGCGCCCACTTGCCATTGCTGTCACATCAAAAACCACCGCCTCCCCCTTCTTCTCAAGTCCAAAGAGCGGCGCTCCGCCCTCGCCCCATTGCCACCAGCGCCATCAACGCCCGTCAGATTCCTCCACCACCTCCGCCATGGCTCCAAAGCCGACAAGGGCAAAGGGTGAAGTCGGCCGAGGCGCAGCGGCTCATGGCCTTCTGGAAGGAGCGGGCCCTCTTGACCCCTGCTCGGCGAAGGAGCTGTGAGAGCTGTATTACCTCTTCTCAGTCGACGGGGCGCAGCGCACCAGCGCGAGGGTGATCTCCGCAGCCACATCCGAGAAGGTTTCCGTCGGTACCCCTTCTTGGCTTTTCTTCCTGGCTGCGGGCTCTGCCGCCCCTTCCGAATTGTTTTGCGGCGTCATGAACACATATGGCCTCCGCCTCCTTGATTTCACCCCAACGCCGTCCTCACCATGGCAGTTTCGCACACCTCTGCGAGAACTTTGTCGAGTCCACCGAATGTAGCCCTTTTCGCCACTACTTCATGCCCGGGTAGAGAGAGGAGAGCCGCTTGCGGAGGGATTGCATGGATCTCCGGGATCGGCAAGAAGGAAGCATATCTTGACGGAGAGCTGCGCAGCAAGTGGGAGGAGTGGAGAGCGATTGGTGTTGGATCATAGAGGAGAACCCGCAGCCTTTCACTGCCTCGCCAAACTCCCATAGTCTTGGCAGCGATTGGAGCAACTTGGCGCGGAGGATGCCAAGTTGAAGATTGCCGTGACTCGGATCTTGCGCCTCGGGCATGCCGGCTCACCGTGGTATTTGTTGGCGCGATTTCCTTCGCCGCCGCATTAGCGCCTTTGCAGGAGAGGAGGAGGCCTGCTTGGGAATTCCACAACGCGACGGACATCTTGAGGCTGCGCCGGGCCTCAAGCTGGAACTTCACTGTCTTAGAGCTGGATGCCATGCTGCGGGAGCTGTTCAAGCACAATGCAGACCACCCCGAGTGGTTCATGTTGCCGAGGGGGGTCGTGCCTTTGTGCAACAACTCGTCGCTTGACCGCATCCGCGCGATGATGCCGTTGTGCGATTCCCATGGAATCGCTCCAACTTGGCAAGAGCCCGCCGATGACGTCGTGCAGCAGTTCTTCGACAACTTGGAAGAAGTTCCAATCCGGGCCGACGAGAAGAAGTGGCTCACCCGCGACACCACCGAGCAAGAGATGGTGCGCATTGCCACAAGTTTGGAGGAGGCGGCGGAAGCTGCCGCCGCTGGCGTGTTTGGGTTCACCGTGGAGGAGGCAGAGGCAGCCGAGGCGGAAAGCCTTGCCGATCGATAGGATTTTGCGGCGAGGAGGAGCAGGCCGAGCCCGGCCGAGCCGAGCGAACCTGCGGGCGCCTCCCTCCGTCTTCAAGTAGCTTGCGCGGGAGGAGCCAGCCCCCCCATAAGCGCCTCCATAGAGCCGGAGAAGTGGCGGGCGGCGGGCGGACCAACAGCCGCCTCGCCCCCGGCAGCTCCCACCGCGGCAAGCATTGCAGCGGGAGGCGCCTCATGTCGCCACAAAGAACAGGCGGGGCTTTGGAGCCACGGCCCCGCACCCGCCAAGCGTCCGAGGGAGCCTACTCCTCCAGCTCTCGTCGCACGGGCGGGAGGCGGACTTGACTTCTCCGCTCTCAGCTCCGATGAAGAAGAGGAAGAGTAAGATCTTGTCTCTGCTACTTGTAATCCTTCAGTTTCTGCTTTGTCTTGCATCGACTTGTTTAGTTCAACCTTTTCCTTCTTTAGGGCGCTGGCTCGGAGGGCGTCGAAGAGGCCAAGACTCCGGTGGTTGTCATCGAGGCGATCCCCATGGCGGCAGGGAGGCACGTCTGAGACTCCCTTGCGGACACAGCAACCTTCTTGAGCAGCCCCAGCACAACCCCGGTGTAAGTAATTGGTTTATTTCTTACGGTTAGGTGTGCATGGGTGCTCCTCCTTCTTGACATCGACTTGTTGAATGTGCGAGAGCAGAGCAGCCTCATCGGGGAGGCCCCGAGGTCACCCGAAGTTACATGCTGCTTCAACTCGCCGCCAAGGGAGAATTCTTGACAAGGGCGCTCTCCGGCAAGGGAGGCCTCTCAGAGCAAGGATGCTTCTCCGCTAAGGGGCAGCGCCAGGCGATCCTCGGTGGTGGAGACCGCGACTCTGAACCCCATCGCAGGTAATCTCCTTGCTTGAAAATTTCCCTTGAGTTCCTTTTCTTCTGTTCTTCTTTTTGAACATTTGCTTGACTTGTTCTTTCTTTCTCTGATCATCAGACCCATCTGCCGGAGAACCGATGGAGACTGAGGTTGCAGGCGAGGAGGGCAGCAACAATGGCGACGCGCCGCCAACATGGAGGAGGAGGCTGGCGCGATGGAGTGCACCAGCGAGGAGGCCGCCAAGGCTCTTTGGCGTAGAGGCTGGGGAGAGGTGCGGTGGTCGTCTTGGCGACCACGAGGCCGCAGGGCGCCAGGGCTTCTGGCCGACCGCCCGATCCCTCCGCCACCGATGCAGCACCGGGCTCGAAGAGCCCCAGCCCGCGCCCTATCAAGGCAGGGCGGTGTCTTCATCAAGCTTCCATGGGCGTCGAGCTCGTGGCGCCGGTCGAGGAGACCTTCGACAAGGAGCTACTACGCCTCCGGTGGGCTGTCGCTGGTTGTGCGCCAAGCAGCAGCGATGGCGAGTCACGAGGAGGAGCAGCTGCTGAAGAAGCTGATGTCGCTCTACCGCGCCCGACAAGCTAAGCTGGAGTCCAGGGAAGCACTTGTCGCGAGGGCGGGAGATGATATGGAGAAGCGCGCAGAAGAGCTCCAACAAGCCTTTGCTGCTCCGGGACGTGGCAGAAACGCGGGAACAACTTGCTGAGGAGCGCACGACCTTCATCCTGGAGAAGGCCGAGGTCGAGGAGCAGCAAAGGCTTGCCGGCGAGAAGCTCTCTGCGCAGAAAGCGGTGGCGCAGCGGAAGATCAACCTCGATTGGTGAGACAATCGATTGGCGGAACACTCAAGGAGGCAAGGGCGCCCGCGCAGCTGCCGAGGCTGCCAAGAAAGAATTGGAGGCGAGGTGGGCGCAGCTGGGGCCACCCTCGAAGAGCGGCGAGGAGGTCACCGGGCTGAAGCACGCGCGAAGAAGGCGCGCCACACTCTTGGTGAGTTGCAGGGCCGTCTCATTGAGAAGATCAAGGAGCTCGGCGCGCCAAGGATGCCAAGGCGGATCTTGAGCTGAAACTGTCCACTCGACGGAGCGCTGGATGGTGCCGGGGAGCGGGGAAGCGGGTTTGTTGGAGAAGATCAAGGCCAGCGAGGCTGTTGGCGGCCGCCACTGAACGCCCATACAACCTTCAAAGAGAATGTGATGCACTGGGCGAGAGGGCCTTGTGGATCTGCCGCCAACATTGACAAAGAGCCGATGGAGATGGGGATGGTGGATCTCGGGTACTCCACCGACGAGCATCTCCACCCAGCGCCAAGCTCAGCCTGTTCTTCAAGAGTGTGTTGGCGGCTCTCCAGTGGCTCCGGAAGAGATCCCAAAAGCAGCTGGCCGGCGAGTCGCGCCAAATATGTGCAGGGGCTCTTCGAAGGTCTTGATGAAGGTGGCCTTCCGCAATCCGGCGTCGGCCGCCAACGCCTCAAGTCCTGCCGCCAATCTAACGGCGTTGAAGTGCTCAAGGCCCTTATCGCACCCATTGTGGACAGGGTGGCCGGAGTCAAGAGGGTTGATGGTGATCGTGTAGACTAGGCCGCCAAGTCTATCTTTCCCTTGTCGCTGCAGACCATGTTCAGGAGAACAACTTATTAGATCTGCGACAAGTCATTTTGTAATATACTCTATCTTAGGCAAGCGATCGCAATGTTATTTCCTTTACTCGATTTCTTCCTTTGTATGTTTGTGCCCTCGCTTTTAGGGAACTTGTCGGTCTTGGCACCTTTGCATGATGGCGCGAGTGCGGGATGTCGGCAGCTTGCTAGCGATGCCGCCTCCCGACAAGCAACCTTATCGCAACTGGTTGCAGCTTCGCTTAAATTGTTGAGCGGACTCGAAACAAAGTAAGGGTGCAAACCAGCCCATGAAGTTAGTTCCTTCGCGCATGAGTTTTCCATACAAAGTACTATCGTTCGAGAAGATAACTTAAAATTTTAAAAACTGATTGCTCAAACTTTTGGCAACAGCTTTTACGTCGTTTGCTTCGGCAAGGCTTCCTCGGCGTCACGTGAGGGTACCCTAGTATCCCGAACTTCGTGGATCGGCGTCGCAGCACACCCAGCGGGGCTGGCCTAGTGACCGCTCAGGTCCTCCTCGCTCCTTTGGAGCCATTCAAGAACAAAGTACTCAAGGCCCGGCAGAGGAGGCTTGCCGGAAGGCCACCCAAGGCACGAAGAAACAAGACCCGGCAAGAGGAGCTTGCGGGAAGGCTCGATGACGACAAGCTCTGAGTGCGACAAGGATTCAGCCGCGCAAAGCGCTTGCGCGACAAGCACCTCTCTTCATCTCCGCTCCAGCTTATCTGCCAGCGTGTCGCCATGGGGCTACTCGAACGCAGCGTGTCGAAGGGCTGTGCAGCCAGCCCGAGGAGCAGCGATAAGCGGCGGTGACGAGCCTACCATCGTGGCAAGCGGTGGTGCACTTGACGGTCCCTGTTGCCTTGTTTAGGCGACGAGGGGCGGGCATTGATCTTGTCCCTTGCCGTCGAGTTAGGTATAGGCACTGTACACTGTACAAATAGGTGTACCAACTATTGTTTTTCCATTTGTACCCTCATCTGCGTTGCCACCTGTCGGTGACCCCTTGAGCCTATAAAAGGAGGCCCGTGTGCAACGTAGAAAGGGTTCGGCTCCATTCGGTTCACTCGACTCATTCGAGACTACTCTCACTCAGGCTAGGTTTTGTAGCTCTCATTGCTCCCTAGCAAGAACACAATACAATCAACCAAGCAGCAGTAGGAGTATTATCTCTCCGGAGAGCTCCGAAGCTGGGTAAAACTGCTCATGTGCATTGCTTCGATCTGCTCTTTGTGCAATCTCCGCCCCCCTCCGAACCACAAGGGACTCGGTCCGCCAGGTCCCATAGGTGTTCGTGGGACACGATCAGCTTCCCCAACATCTTTGGCGCGCCAGGTAGGGGAACCAGGCGACTTACCGTACGCGGTAGGTTGCCCTGCGTTCACCCGTGAGCTGCGGCAAGTCCAGTGGCCCGACAAGAAAAACTTCAAGCCAGACGTGCGAGAGAAATGCGTGACGGGGCGCATCCATCGGAGTTCCTCGGCATCTACACCATCGCGGTGCAGGGCTGCGGGGGGCGAGGCGACAAGATCCTCGCCAACTACTTCCCACCGGTACTAAAGCCAAATGTCGGATCTTGGCTCATGCACTTGCGGACAGTTCCATATCTTCTTGGGCAGATCTATGCCATCAGTTTGTCGGCGCCTTCACGGTGACCACAAGCCTCATGGCCAAGAAGTGACCTTCACCTGCTTTCGCCGGAAGGAAGGAGAGTCCTGCGCAAGTTTATCCGAGAGATTCAGCGTGTGCACTACAACATCGGATGTCCACCTGCCAAGGTGATCAGCGCGTTTCATCGAGCGTCGGAACCGCAGGATGAGGGAGGAGATGGCGATGTGCAAAGTCAGGACGTCGGTGAGCTGTATGCCTTGCCCGGAAACAAGTGTGCGTCTTTGAAGAAGGAAAGACTCCCGGGAGAAAGCGTTGGGCAGGATCGGCGGTGAGGAGACCGCCCGGCAAAGAAGAGCGGTGGCGGAATAACGAAAGAACAAAAGCAAGGAGGTACTAGTTGTCGAGCAGTCCGGCAATGGAGGTGGCGCTAAGAAGGCCAAGGTTGGTGGCTCCGGCAAGGAGGTTGCCGCGACACCGACCGCCAAGGCTATGGCGACGCCGACAAGCCGGACAGCTCAACAAGCAATCTTGCAAGATTCACCGCACCAAGGGCCACGACCTCGAGCTGCAAGAAAGTCGAGCAGCTTGTTGAATAGCGAAGGCTGAGTCGGCGGCGAGACAAGGAGAAGGCCCGGGAAGGTGCTGTGGCAGCTAGCAAGAAGAGACCCGGCCGGGGAGGGCGTCGCGGCAAGGCCAAGCAGCGGCAAGGAGACAGACCTCCCAGCCGGCGCGACAAGGATGAAGAGCGATGATGATGGCGAAGACATGGAAGGCGATGAAGCTGATGAGCAGGAGTTTGAGAGGCAGCGAGAGGTTCTCTGCGTTGGCGGTGGTGCTTCTCTGCATACCTCGCACGCCAACTCAAGCAATGGATGCGGGAGGTCAATGCAGCAGAACCATCCGTGGAGTCACGTAGACCTCTGAAGTGGTCCAGCACGCCCATCGTCTTTGACATTGAGGACCACCCTGATCGCATAACTGCGGTCGGGTGCTTGCCGATGTTGGTCTCACCAACTATCCGCAACCTCAAGGTCACTAAGATGATGGTTGACGGTGGGGCCGGCTTGAATCTGATCTCCTCTGAAGTGCTCCAGAAGCTTCAGATCCCTGACAGCGAGCTCGAAGAGACTGGCACTTTCCAAGGAATCAACCCAGGAAGGAGCAAGCCCAAGGGGAAGATCACACTGCCGGTAACATTCGGCAGCGAACTGAATTTCAGAACTGAGAGGGTTACATTTGACGTGGCTGATTTCCCATTGCCCTACAATGGGATACTTGGCCGACCAGCACTCGCCAAGTTCATGGCGGCCTCTCATTATGCATACAATCTGCTCAAGATGCCCGGCCCGATAAGTGTCATTTTTGTTCATGGCGACAAGAAGGATGCGCTTATCTGCGCCGACAAGATTTACCGGGATGCAGCAGCTGCGACAGACAGCAAATCACTTGCCGCTGAAGCTCCCGGGGGGAAGAAGAAGACCACCTTGTCCTGCAAAAGCTCTGATGCCCACTCCGGCAAGCGCACCTCTTCGGAGTGCTGGGCTACCGTCGAGGACGGACCATCGAGCTCCACTGGCAAGTGCAACAAGATGATGGCAGCTCCGCCAAAGACCAAGAAGGTGTCCGCCAAGGAGGACGGCACTGGTGGTACCTTCACCATCAGTGCCACGCTTGACCCTAAATAGGAAGGCGAGCTCATTGCTTTCCTGCGGGCGAATGTCGATGTGTTTGCATGGCAACCGTCTGACATCCCCGGTGTTCCCAGGAAAGTAATTGAGCACCACCTAGCTGTCTGTCCTCACGCGTGGCCCGTCAAGCAGAAAGTAAGGAAGCAGGCAGTGGAGCGCCAAGATTTCGTAGCAGAAGAGATCAAGAAACTAGAAGCAGCAGGCCTTGTCAGAGGAGTGCTCCATCCCACGTGGTTGGCCAATCCGGTAGTTGTACGCAAGGCAAATGGGAAATGGAGACTTTGTATTGACTTCACAGATGTTAATAAAGCTTGTCCCAAAGACCCATTTCCTTTGCCACGTATCGACCAGATTGTTGACTCCACGGCTGGATGTGATTTGCTCTCATTTCTTGATGCATATTCAGGATATCATCAGATCTTCATGGCAGAAGATGATGAAGAGAAAACCGCATTCATTACACCATGTGGCACATACTGTTTCATACGGATGCCTTTCGGTTTGAAGAATGCTGGTTCAATGTTTGCAAGAGTAGTCCATGATGCTTTTGAGCCCCAAATGCACAGAAATGTAGAAGCCTACATGGATGACATAGTGGTCAAGAGCAAGGACAAAGCAACTCTGGTTCAAGACTTAGATGAGACCTTTGCAAATCTGCGCAAGATCAACCTCAAGCTCAACCCCGAGAAGTGCGTGTTTGGAGTCCCATCCGGCAAGCTTCTCGGGTTCTTCGTGTCTCAGAGGGGACTTGAATCCAACCCCGACAAGATTAAGGCCATTGAGCAGATTAAAGCACCAAAGCGCGTCAAGGATGTACGAAGACTTGCCGGTTGCGTGGCTGCTCTCAGCAGCTTTATCTCTAGATCTGCTGAACGCGCCCTGCCATTTTTCAAGATTTTGAAAAACGCAGGTCCAATGAAATGGACTCCCGAAGCGGAGGCTGCGCTGCAGGACTTGAAGAGGTACCTGTCCTCCACTCCAATACTTGTCGCACCTAGGCCACAAGAGAAGTTGTTGCTATACATAGCGGCAACCAATCAAGTGGTTAGTGCTGCATTAGTAGCGGAGAGGGAGGCGGATGACGAGCCGGCAACCATGGCAGATACATCCAGCGACAAGCAGGGGGCTTCGCCATCAAGCTCTGGTCCCGACAAGGACGGATCTGCGCAGGATTGCGAGAAGACTCAGAAAAGGATGGTACGGCGCCCAGTCTACTTTGTTAGTTCCCTTCTGCAGGGGGCTAGGTCAAGGTAATCTGGTGTGCAGAAGTTGCTTTTCGGCCTCCTCATGGCCTCGAGAAAGCTGCGCCATTACTTCCAAGCACACGACATAACAGTTGTCACTCGCTTTCCGCTGAAGAGGATATTGCATAATCCAGAAGCAACAGGCAGGATTGTCGAGTGGGCACTAGAACTGTCAAGCTTTGGCCTCAAGTTTGAAAGCACTTCAACTATCCAGAGCAAAGCATTGGCAGAGTTTATAGCAGAATGGACGCCGACGCAAGATGAAGAAGTTCCAGAAATGAGCATCCCCGTCAAGGAAGCAAGTAAGGAGTGGCTGATGTATTTTGATGGTGCCTTCTCGCTGCAAGGCGCCGGTGCCGGCGTGCTGCTTATCGCACCCACCGGAGAGCACCTCAAATACATAGTCCAAATGCACTTTCCCAAGGAGCAGGCAACAAATAATACTGCAGAGTATGAAGGTTTGCTTGCCGGTCTCAGGATTGCAGTGGACCTTGGGATCAAGAAGCATATTGTCAGGGGTGACTCACAGCTTGTCGTCCGTCAAGTAAACAAAGATTATCAGAGTCCGTTGATGGAAGCCTACGTTGATGAAGTGAGAAAGCTAGAAGAACACTTTGAAGGCCTGCAAATGGAACATGTTCCAAGAACCCAGAATGATATTGCTGATGGCCTGTCAAAGTGTGCTGCACTCAAGTTACCTGTGGAACCAGGAATTTTTGTGCTCAAGCTGACTCAACCAACTGTAACACCATCAACTGGACAGAACAAGAAGAGGAAGTTGGTTTCTGGTGACTACTTTCCGGCAGAGCTCCCTGAAGCCGCCGCCAAGAAGGTCCACAAAATCAACACAGATATCGCTGAGGAGCAGTCTGCTCCGACAAGCCCTAGGGTTTGTTTTGTTGAAGCAGACGCTCCCGACAAGTTTTGCTCCGGCAAGCTTGCCGGGGATCATCAAGCTCCGCCCGAACCGCAGGTTCTTGCCGTGGAAGCCGATGTTCCCATGGCGGCGATATACCTTTAGTCCTTGTTGTCGAGCATAAGCTCCAACATGGGCGCAACAGAATCGTCCATTTCCTTGAGACGGAGAACTTCCGAAGAGCAAGAAGAAGCGGAAAGAGTAGCCCGGCAGTCAAGTATGTACCAGTTTGTTGACAACATCACATGCGAAGAAGACTCAGCGGTGTGAAATTGAAGTGTATTTGCGGGAAGATGGATGAAAGCTGTTGGCGAGATACATGGAGGCATATGTGGTCACCACATTGGCGCAAGAGCACTTGCGGCAAAGCTTTCCGGCAAGGTTTCTTATGGCGGAAGCCCTCCGGGATGCAAACTGCACAAGTAACCAAGTGTGAAGCGTGCGATTCCATTCCAAGCAGATACACAAGCCAGCTCAAGCTCTCGGACGATCCCTTTATCACGGCCATTTTCGGTGCAGGGGCTCGACATACTCGGCCCCTTCCCCGAGCTGTCGGGGGCTTTGAGTACTTATGCGTTGCAATCGACAATTTCACAAAGTGGCGGAAGTGGAAGCAGTGAGGAAGGTGACAGCGATCGGCATCAAGTTCTTGGTCGATTGTTTGCGTTTTGGGATACCTAATCGGATCATCACCGACAACGGCACACAATTCACGAGTCGCACCTTCATGCAATCGTCCAAGATCTTGGCGCCAAGGTCTGCTTTGCTATTTGCTCATCCGAGGAGCAGCGCTCAAGCGAGAGGGCAAATGCTGAAGTGCTGCAAGGACTCAAGACCAGAACTTTCGACGAGGCGCAAGTCGGAAGAAAGCTGGATCGAGGAGCTGCCGGTGGTTCTTTGGTCGATCCAGGGCGATGCCGTCGAGCCAGCGGCGGACACCTTCGCTCTAGTCTATGGAGCAGAGGCAGTTCTCCCCACGGAACTCATATCTCGGGTCACCTCGAGTGCTAAGCTTATGATGAGCTAGAGCAAGAGCAGCTGCGACAAGATGGCCTTGCTGCTCCTTGAGGAGGATCGTCTTCGGGCTGCTGTCGAGCTGCTCGTTACCCGCAAGCTTTGCGTCGCTACCATAGCCGCAAAGTTAGTGCGAAGCTTCGAGGAAGGCGACCTTGTTCTTGGCGTTCAGTCCGCCAAGAATTCCAACAAGTTGGCCTTGAAGTGGGAAGGCCCTTATCGGGTGAAACGAGTCACTAGGCCTGGCGCTGTCCGCCTTGAGACCGAAGATGGCGTTCCGGTGAGCAACTCCTGGAATATAGAGCATCTTCGTAAGTTTTACCCATAGGGCGCGGTTGCCCGAATCCGTTCCGGCAACCACCCTTTTGTACAAGCCTTGCCGCTGTTTCATGTAATCCTTTGTACAAAGCCGGGCGCAGACCCCGTGCATCAGTAAAGCTCATGTGTTGCGCACAACTTATCAAATACATGCTTTCATAATCCTATATGCATGTGTTATCTAACATTTTGTGCAGCATCCACACCCGGTAAGCAATAACGAGCCACTAGGCTCCATAACCTTATTTTCTCTTCTTTCTTCTCAAAGAAAGGAAGGTTCCTTCGCGCACAAGTTACCAGGGGGGAAGGAGAAGATAATGGTGTGGGCCGCCAAGTGTCGCTCGAGGAAGCCTTGCCGGGAAGCAAACGACAGAAAAGCTAAGTTGCCAAAGTTTGAGAAATCAGTTTTTAATTTTTAAGTTATCTTCCTCGAGCGATAGTACTTTGTATGGAAAACACATGTTGCGCGAAGGAACCAACTCAGCGGCTGGTTTGCGCCCTTACTTTGTTTGAGTCCGCTCAACAACTTAAGTGAGCTGCAACCAGTTGCGACAAGGTTGCTTGTCGAATGGCGGCATCGCCAGCGGGCTGCTGATATTCCACTTTCATTGCTTCATGACAAAGGTGCCCTTGACAAGTTCCCTAAAAGCGTGGGCACAAACATACAAAGGAATAAATCGAGTAAAGGAAATAACATTGTGATCGTTGCCTAGATGATGTATATTACAAAATGACTTGTCGCAGATCTAATAATTTGTTCTCCTGAACATGGTGCGCAGCGACAAGGGAGAGATAAACTTGGCGGCCTAGTCTCTGCGGTGCGCCATCAACTCTGTTCCTCCGCTCACCCTGTCCACAATGGGTGCGACAAGGGCCTTGGCGCTTCAACATCAGCGGTTAGCGGCAGCGACTTGAGGGCGTTGGCGAAGGCGGCGCTTGGATTGCGGAAGGCCACCTTCATCAAGACCTTCTGAAGAGCCCCGACACAAATTTGGCGCGACTCGTCGGCCAGCTGCTTTGGGATCTCCTCCCGGAGCCTCTGGAGAGCCGCCAACACGCTCTTGAAGAACAAGCTGAGCTTGGCGCTGGGTTGGAGATGCTTTCGTCGGTGGGTACCGAGATCCACCATCCCCAGCTCCATCAGCTCCTTGTCGATGGCGGCGGCTGTATTGACAAGACCCTCGGTCCAGAGCATCACGTTCTCTCTGAGGGTATTGTGGGCGGTAGTTGTTGGAAATATGCCCTAGAGGCAATAATAAATTAGTTATTATTATATTTCCTTGTTCATGATAATCGTTTATTATCCATGCTATAATTGTATTGATAGGAAACTCAGATACATGTGTGGATACATAGACAACACCAAGTCCCTAGTAAGCCTCTAGTTGACTAGCTCGTTGATCAACGGATGGTTACGTTTCTCGACCATGGACATTGGATGTCGTTGATAATTCGGGATCACATCATTAGGAGAATGATGTGATGGACAAGACAATCCTAAGCCTAGCACAGATCGTGTAGTTCAGTATGCTAAAGCTTTTCTAATGTCAAGTATATTTTCCTTAGACCATGAGATTGTGCAACTCCGGATACCGTAGGAATGCTTTGGGTGTACCAAAGCGTCACAACGAATCGGGTGGCTATAAAGGTGCATTACAGGTATCTCGAAAGTGTCCATTGGGTTGTACGAATCGAGACTGGATTTGTCACTCCGTGTAAACGGAGAGGTATCTCTGGGCCCACTCGGTAGGACATCATCATAATGTGCACAATGTGATCAAGGAGTTGATCACGGGATGATGTGTTACGGAAACGAGTAAAAAGAGACTTGCTGGAAACGAGATTGAACAAGGTATCGGGATACCGACGATCGAATCTCGGGCAAGTACAATACCGCTAGACAAAGGGAATTGTATACGGGATCGATTGAGTCCTTGACGTCGTGGTTCATCCGATGAGATCATCGTGGAACATGTGGGAGCCAACATGGGTATCCATATCCCACTGTTGGTTATTGACCGGAGAACGTCTCGGTCATGTCTACATGTCTCCCGAACCCGTAGGGTCTACACACTTAAGGTTCGATGACGCTAGGGTTATAAAGGAAGTTTGTATGTGGTTACGAATGTTGTTGGAGTCTCGGATGAGATCCCGGACGTCACGAGGAGTTCGGAATGGTCCGGAGGTAAAGATTTATATATGGAAAGTTGTTGTTGGGTTAGGAAAAGTTCGGGTTTTTTCGGTGTTGTACCAGAAGCTTCGGAAGGTTCGGAGGATCCGGAGGTCCGGAGGTCCGAAATTGTTCCACCACGTCCAATACAGTAGCATGGGCTGTAGGGGGGCGCCATAGCCTTAATGGGCCAGGGGCACCAGCCCCCCCAAGGCCCATGCGCATGGGAAGGGGAAAACCCTAAAGGGGGAGGCCTCCACTTGACTTGGGAGGCACTCCTCCCCCCTTGGCCGCCCCCCCTAGATGGGATCTAGGGCTCACCCGTTGGGGTGGGAAACCCTAAAGGGGGCACAGCCCCCTTCCCCCTATATATACTTGAGGTTTTGGGGCTGCCCAACACATGAGAACTTCTCCTCTTGGTGCAACCCTGCCTCTCCTCCTCCTCCTCTCCCTTGGTGCTTGGCGAAGCCCTGCGGGATTGCCACGCTCCTCCACCACCACCACGCCGTTTTGTTGCTGCTGGATGGAGTCTTCCTCAAGCTCTCCCTCTCTCCTTGCTGGATCAAGGCGTGGGAGACGTCACCGGGTTGTACGTGTGTTGAACGCGGAGGTGCCGTCCGTTCGGCACTAGGATCTCCGGTGATTTGGATCACGACGAGTACGACTCCTTCAACCCCGTTCTCTTGAACGCTTCCTGCGATCTACAAGGGTATGTAGATGCACTCTCCTTCCCTCGTTGCTAGTTTCTCCATAGATAGATCTTGGTGACACGTGGGAAAATTTTGAATTTCTGCCACGTTCCCCAACAGTGGCATCATGAGCTAGGTCTATTGCGTAGATTCTTTGCAGAGTAGAACACAAAGTAGTTGTGGGCGTTGATTTTGTTCAATATGCTTACCATTACTAGTCCAATCTTGTTTCGATGGTATTGTGGGATGAAGCGGCCGGACCGACCTTACGTACTCTTCGTGAGACAGAGTTCGACCGGTGACATGCACTTGGTGCATAAGGTGGCTAGCGGTGCCGTCTCTCCACTTTAGTCGGAGCGGATTCGATGAAAAGGGTCCTTATGAAGGGTAAATAGCAATTGGCATATCACGTTGTGGTTTTGCGTAGGTAAGAAACGTTCTTGCTAGAAACCCATAGCAGCCACGTAAAACATGCAAACAACAATTAGAGGGCGTCTAACTTGTTTTTGCAGGGTATGCTATGTGATGTGATATGGCCCACGAAGAATGTGATGAATGATATGTGATGTATGAGATTGATCATGTTCTTGTAATAGGAATCACGACTTGCATGTCGATGAGTATGACAACGGCAGAAGCCATAGGAGTTGTCTTTATTTATTGTATGACCTGCGTGTCATTGAACAACGCCATGTAATTACTTTACTTTATTGCTAACGCGTAGCCATAGTAGTAAAGTAATAGTTGGCGAGACAACTTCATGAAGACACGATGATGGAGATCATGGTGTCATGCGGTGACGATGATGATCATGGAGCCCGAAGATGGAGATCAATGGAGCTATATGATATTGGCCATATCATGTCACTACTATATAATTGCGTGTGATTTTTATTATGTTTATGCATCTTGTTTACTTAGAACGGCGATAGTAAATAAGATGATCCATTACAACAATTTCAAGAAGTGTTCTCCCCTAAGCGTGCACCGTTGCTAAAGTTAAATAAGCTTCTAAGCACCACGTGATGATCGGGTGTGATGGATTCTTACGTTCACATACAGCGGGTGTAAGACAGATTTACACACTAAACACTTAGGGTTAACTTGCGAGCCTAGCATGTACAGACATGGCCTCGGAACACGGAGACCAAAAGGTCGAGCATGAGTCGATAGTAGATACGATCAACATGAAAGCGTTCACCGATGATGACTAGTCCATCTCACGTGATGATGGGACACGGCCCTAGTTGACTTGGATCATGTAATCACTTAGATTACGGAGGGATGTCTATCGAGTGGGAGTTCATAAGATGAACTTAATTATCTTGAACATAGTCAAAAGACCTTTTGCAAATTATGTAAATGGCTCTCGCTTTAGTTCCACTGTTTAGATATGTTCCTAGAGAAAATATAGTTGAAAGTTGAAAGTAGCGATTATGCGGACAGTAAAGCTTATGTCCTTAATGCACCGCTCGATGTCTTTGAACCCCTAACGTCGTTTGTGGATGTTGCGAACATCGGACATACGTTTGATAACTATGTGATAGTTCAGTTAAGCGGTTTAGAGTTGAGGCACCAAAGACGTTTTCGAAACGTCGCGGAACATATGAGATGTTTCGAGGGCTGAAATTGGGATTTCAGGCTCGTGCCCACGTCAAGAGGTATAAGACCTCCGAAGATTTTCTTATCCTACAAACTAAGGGAGAAAAACTCAATCGTTGAGCTAGTGCTCAGATTGTCTAAGTACAACAATCACTTGAATCGAGTGGGAGTTAATCCTCCAGATGAGATAGTGATGTTTCTCCAAAGTCATTGCCACCAAGCTACTAGAGCTTCGTGATGAACTATAACATATCATGGATAGAGATGATGATCCTTGAGGTATTCGCGTTGTTTGACATCGCGAAAGTAGAAATCAAGAAGGAGCATCAATTGTTGATGGTTGGTGAAACCACTAGTTTCAAGAAGGGCAAGGGCAAGAAGGGATACTTCATGAAACGGCAAATCAGCTGCTGCTCTAGTGAAGAAAACCAAGGTTGAACCCAAACCCAAGACTAAGTGCTTCTGTAATAAGGGGAACAACCACTGGAGGAGAATTACCCTAGATACTTGGTAGATGAGAAGGCTGGCAAAGTCGATAGAAGTATATTGGATATACATTATGTTAATGTGTACTATACTAGTACTCCTAGTAGCACCAGGGTATTAAGATACCGGTTCGGTTGCTAAGTGTTAGTAACTGGAAATAAAAGAGCTACGGAATAAACGAAAACTAGCTAAAGGTGAGCTGACGATATATGTTGGAAGTGTTTCGAAGTTTGATGTGATCAAACATCGCACGCTGTAACACCCCGGATGTAAACTTCCCTTTTTGGGCAATATATCAACTTGACCTCATCCAATTCTTGTGGGTTTTGTCATGCTTGGCCTCTTCTTGTTTGGTTATGTGGGTTCCTCTTTTCTTTGTTTTGCTCATTTTACCATATTGCATTTGTGTCTCTTGTCATCTGGCATTCCATTCTTATCATGTGTTTGTTGTGATCTCTCACATGTTATGTTGTTGCATGTTCCATTCTCAAATTGCATTACCATCTCCTCCTTCCCTCTACTTCTTTTCTTATCAAGTGCTATCTTTTCCTTTCTCATTTAATGTTCATCTCCTCCCTGCAATTCTTGCTCCTTACACTAGACCTCTCTGCCAAAAATCTCCTCATTTGAAGTTGTTTTGGTCAGGTTCAAAAAATGACACAAGTTTGAAATATTTCCAAACTTGTCTTATTTTCTACCTCTAAAATGCCCATTGCAATTTATTAAAATGGTGGGAATTCAGGAGTTTGGGGATATTTTCTTTTTACTCCAACTCCTCTTATTTTCCCCTTGCTTTTCTTTTCTTTTCTGTTTGGAAATCAAAAAGAAAAGAAAGGAAGCAGCAGCTGGCAGCCACACTGGGCCTCCTCCGAGGGCGGCCTAGCCAACACCGCCGCCAGGCCGGGGCAGCGTCGTGTCGTTTCTCACCTGGTCGCCTCTCTCTACCCAGCGGCTGCGTGCATGCAATGGCCCTTGCGCTTCCCACCAGCCAGCCACCTCTGACACACACCCGCCACGCCTTTTTCGTCTAAGCTCACGCCCGGCCAGCCTTTCTTGCCATGGCCTGGCGGCGTCGGCCTCCGTGCTCCACCCGTCGCCCTAGCCTCCTTTTATCCCCTCTCCGTGTCCACCACGACCCCTAGGGTTTCCCTCTTCCTCTACGCCGCCCCCCGCCGGTGGTAGCCACCAGATTCGCCGCCCGCTCCGTCCCTGGCGCTTTGAAGCCGCGCCTGCGTCGCCGGCGACTCTCCGATCCTCAAGCCCCGCGGTCGTGTCCATCTTCTTCCTCGTCGACTTCGTCCACGGCGTCGACTCACGATGCCCGGACGACAAGTTCTCGGCGCCCTCTGCTTCCGTCTTCCTCTCGGTCGAGGCCAGCGAGATTCAAGCTCCACTTAAATGCCTCCGGCTCGTCTCCGTCTAACTCCGTCGTGCCTTTGGGTGAGCTGGGTAAATCACCTCCCTCTCCCATCCGTCCCGTGTCTTGTAGGCGCCCGTGAGAGCTCGCCCGACCCCGTGTCTCAGCCGCGCTGTAGTGCTCCGGCCCGAAGTCTGAAGTTTGTTGGTTGTGCGTCCTGTTGCAGCGCACTCAGCGTCCCATCGCGCTCCGGCTCTTGCCTAGCAGCGTCTCTCTCCGCCAGCGTTGCCCCACGCTTTTCGCCCACTTGGAGCTGCGAGCGATGATCCGCCTTGCCGGACCGCCTGCCTTTTTGACACGGGCTCAAGCTCGTGCTTTCGAGCCTACTCTTCAGCTACTCCAACCACCGCGCTCCCCCACTGTTCCGCACCCCGCCGGCGCTTGAAGCCGCTTGCGATGCATGTTGGCTGTCCCGCCGCCGCCGGCGAGCAGCCGTTCCCCATGTAGATGGGAGCCCGTCCTTCGCTTCAATATTTTGTACTTACGCAAGTTACGCCCTCCAGATATCACTGCGCCGTGCTAGCGCGTGGCTAGCGCCCTGTGCTCTCTTTCGAGGGTTACGGGTTGAATCGGTAGCGCCCCCTTTTATTTTGTTTTCTTTCTTTTCATCGATTAGTATCTTCAGCAAATAGCAGCAGTTAAGGGGCGAGGCCCTTCTCATCGATCGCCCGCCCGCCTAGCCAGTGGTAGTTGGGGGAGAGTCTCACCAGGGGAGACCGGGTTCGATCCCTCCCGAGGCTGCATTTTCTTCCCCCTTTTTTTTACAACTTTGCTCATCATCCATTACTATGACAGTGAGGGGTCCCACCGATCAACCTCTCGGCGCCTCCTCCATATATACATATTTTTTTCCTTACCCGGCGTTTCCGTTTCTGGTTTGCTTCCTTTTTCGTTTAGGCAAGTCCATTTCTGGACATTTCCAAATCTGGAAAACGCCATTTCGTTAACTACCATTTTAGGCAGGTTTTGACTTAGTGCATTTGTGATGATTTCTTCTGCAACCTTAACATATTATATATGTTTTTGGGGTAGAAAATCCCACCAACTTCAGGTGGTGGCATTAGTTTCTGCACTTGAGAAAGTTTATGATCATGTCTTTTGCATCATGTTGATGTGTTGTCTTTCATGGGTATATTTATTGCTTTTATGCTATGAGGTAGTTTGCACCACGAACATGGCTTTGTACATCATGCTGTTTTTGAAGGTTTGCGCCATTCTTGTTTTGCTCGCCTTTTCCAACCCGTGCATCCGATTCCGGCGATCTTTATATCGATTTCAACGAAATCATCTCATCTTTCGATGGCATGCTTGGTTTGCCAAGATGATGCCAGTTCTTCATTTACCTTCGAGTGCACTTAAGCCTTGCATATCACATCATGCATATCATGTTAGTATTTTTTGCATCATGTTGATTGTGCATTGCAACGTGATTTATTGTGGTTCCTTTGTTGTGTTGTTGCTTTGGGTAGAGCCGGAGGCGAAAGCGTGAGCGAGGAACCTTTGTTGAAACGATTACGAGGATCAAGCTTTTCGACAACTCGAGAACATTGCGAGGCAAGATGACCATACCCTCAAATCACTTCTATCTTTGCTATGCTAGTTGCTCGCTCTTTTGCTATGCCTATGCTGCGATGCCTACCACTTGCTATATCATGCCACCCATATTGCCATGTCAGCCCCTAACCATCCTTTCCTAGCAAACCATTGATTGGCTATGTTACCGCTTTGCTCAGCCCTCTTATAAGCGTTGCTAGTTGCAGGTGAAGTGAAGTTTGTTCCTTGTTGGAACTTGGATATATTGTTCCTTTTGGGAACATGTTTACTTATTGGGATATCACACTCTAGTGAAGAAAACCAAGGTTGAACCCAAACCCAAGACTAAGTGCTTACGTAATAAGGAGAACAACCCTTTGGAGAGAATTACCCTAGATACTTGGTAGATGAGAAGGCTGGCAAAGTCGATAGAAGTATATTGGATATACATTATGTTAATGTGTACTATACTAGTACTCCTAGTAGCACCGGGGTATTAAGATACGGTTCGGTTGCTAAGTGTTAGTAACTTGGAAATAAAAGAGCTACGGAATAAGCGAAAACTAGCTAAAAGGTGGTGACGATATATATTGGAAGTGTTTGAAGTTTGATGTGATCAAACATCGCATATTTGTAACACCGGATGTAAACTTCCTTTTGGGCAATATATCAACTTGACCTCATCCAATTCTTGTGGGTTTTGTCATGCTTGGCCTCTTCTTGTTTGGTTATGTGGGTTCCTCTTTTCTTTGTTTTGCTCATTTTACCATATTGCATTTGTGTCTCTTGTCATCGGCATTCCATTCTTATCATGTGTTTGTTGTGATCTCTCACATGTTATGTTGTTGCATGTTCCATTCTCAAATTGCATTACCATCTCCTCCTTCCCTCTACTTCTTTTCTTATCAAGTGCTATCTTTTCCTTTCTCATTTAATGTTCATCTCCTCCTGCAATTCTTGCTCCTTACACTAGACCTCTCTTGCCAAAAATCTCCTCATTTGAAGTTGTTTTGGTCGGGTTCAAAAAATGACACAAGTTTGAAATATTTCCAAACTTGTCTTATTTTCTACCTCTAAAATGCCCATTGCAATTTATTAAAATAGTGGGGAATTCCAGGAGTTTGGGGATATTTTCTTTTTACTCAACTCCTCTTATTTTTCCTTATGCTTTTCTTTTCTTTTTTCTGTTTGGAAATCAAAAAGAAAAGAGAAGGGAAGCAACAGCATAGCAACCACAGGGCCTCCCTCCAGGGCCGGCCTAGCCAACCGCCGCCCGGCCACCAGACGCACGTCTGTGTCGTTTCTCACCTGGTCGCCTCTCTACCCCGGCCCGTGCACCCCGCAATGGCCTGCGCCCCACCACCCGCCCAGCCGCTGACTGACACACCCGCCGCCTTTTTCGTCTAGCTCACGCCAGCCTACTAGACATAGCCCGCGGTCAGCGTCGGCCGCCGTGCTCCACCGTCGCCTAGCCTCCTTTTATCCCCTCTCCGTGTCCACCACGACCCTAGGGTTTCCCTCTTCCTCTACGCCGCCCGGCGGGTGAGTAGCCACCAGATTCACCGCCCCGCTCCGTCCCGGCGCTTTTGAGGCGCCTGCGTCGCCGGCGAAGCTCTCCGATCCTCAAGCCCGCAGGTCGTGTCCATCTTCTTCCTCGTCGTCGACTTCCGTCCCACGGCGTCGACTCTGATGCCGGACGACAAGTTCCTCGGCGCCCTCTGCTTCTGTCTTCCTCTGCGGTCAGGCCAGGCCGAGATTGAGCTCCACTTACGTCGCCTCCGGCTCGTCTCCGTCAACTCCGTCGTGCCTTTGGGTGAGCTGGGTAATCACCTCCTCTCCCATCCGTCCTGCAGTGTCTTGTAGGCGCCCGTGGAGCTTGGCCCGACCCGTGTCTGCTTGCGCTGTAGTGCTCGGCGAAGTCTGAAGTTTGTTGGTTGTGCGTCACATTGCAGCGCACCGCGCGTCCCGTCGCTCGGCTCTTGCCTAGCGCGTCTCTCCACGCCGCGTTGCCCACGCTTTTCGCCCGGCTGGAGAGCGAGCAGTGATCCCGCCTTGCCGGACCGCCCTGCCGACACGGGCTCAAGCTTCGTGCTCGAGCCTACTCTTGCAACTGCTCCAACCACCGCGCTCCCCACTGTTTCCGCACTCGCCGGTAGCTTGAAGCGCAGCGATCGCCGGCCAGCTGTCCCGCCGCCCGGCGAGCAGCCGTTCCCCATGTAGATGGGAGCCCGTCGCCGCTTCAATATTTTGTACTACTGCAAGTTAGCCCTCGTATCACAAGCGCGTGCTAGCGCCCGGTGGCTAGCGCGCTATGCTCTCTTTCGAGGGTTCTGGGTTGAATCGGTAGCGCCCCTTTTATTTTGTTTTCTTTCTTTTCATCGATTCGTATCTTCAGCGATAGCAGCAGTTAAGGGGCGAGGCCCTTCTCATCGTCGCCGCCGCCTAGCCCAGTGGTAGTTGGGGCAGAGTCTCACCGGGGAGACCCGGGTTCGATCCCTCCCCGAGGCTGCATTTTCTTCCCCCCCTTTTTTTTACAACCTGCTCTGTCACTGTTACTATGACAGTAGGGTCCCACCAGTCAGCCTCTCAGCGCCTCCTCCATATATACATATTTTTTTTCCTTACCCCGCGTTTCCGTTTCTGGTTTGCTTCCCTTTCCGTTTTAGGCAAGTCCATTTCTGGACATTTCCAAATCTGGAAAACGCCATTTCTGTTAACTACCATTTTAGGCAGGTTTTGACTTAGTGCATTTGTGATGATTTCTTACTGCAACCCTAACATATTATATATGTTTTTGGGGTAGAAAAATCCCACCAACTCAGTGGTGGCATTAGTTTCTGCACTTGAGAAAGTTTATGATCATGTCTTTTGCATCATGTTGATGTGTTGTCTTTCATGGGTATATTTATTGCTTTTATGCTATGAGGTAGTTTGCACACGAACATGGCTTTGTACATCATGCTGTTTTTGAAGGTTTCGCGCCATTCTTGTTTTGCTCGCCTTTTCCAACCCGTGCATCCGATTCCGGCGATCTTTATATCGATTTCAACCGAAATCATCTCATCTTTCCGATGGCATGCTTGGTTTGCCAAGATGATGCCTGGTTCTTCATTTACCTTCCGGAGTGCACTTAAGCCTTGCATATCACATCATGCATATCATGTCGTATTTTTGCATCATGTTGATTGTGCATTGCACCGTGATTTATTGTGGTTCCTTTGTTGTGTTGTTGCTTTGGGTAGAGCCGGGAGACGAGTACGTGAACGAGGAACCTGTTGAGAACGATTACGAGGATCAAGCTTTCGACAACTCTGAGAACATTGCAGGCAAGATGACCATACCCTCGAAATCACTTCTATCTTTGCTATGCTAGTTGCTCGCTCTTTTGCTATGCCTATGCTGCGATGCCTACCACTTGCTATATCATGCCACCCATATTGCCATGTCAGCCCTAACCATCCTTTCCTAGCAAACCATTGATTGGCTATGTTACGCTTTGCTCAGCCTCTTATAGCGTTGCTAGTTGCGGGTGAAGTGAAGTTTGTTCCTTGTTGGAACTTGGATATGTTGTTCCTTTTGGAACATGTTTACTTGTTGGGGATATCACAATATATATATCTGCTATATTTAATACATCTATATACTTGGTAAAGGGTGGAAGGCTCGGCCTTATGCAGTGTTTTGTTCCACTCTTGCCTCCCTAGTTTCCGTCATACCGGTGTTATATTCCTTGATTTTATGTTCCTTACGGTTGGGTGATTTATGGGACCCCCCTTGACAGTTTGCTTTGAATAAGACTACGTCCCAAAAAGGCCCAACATTGGTTTTACCATTTGCCACCTAAGCCTTTTCCCCGGGTTTCGCGAGCCCGAGGGTCATCTTTATTTTAACCCCGGACGGTGCTCCTTGAGTGCTGGCCCGAACAAAGGCTTACATGAAACCACCACGGGGAAACTTCGAGGCTTGGTTTTACTCAGTAGCTGTCTCATCTGGATGTGCCCTAAGAACGAGATATGTGAAGCTCCTATCGGGATTTGTCGGCACAACCGGGTGGCTTTGCTGTGTTGGGGAACGTAGTAATTTCAAAAATTTCCTACGATCACGCAAGACCATGGTGATGGCATAGCAACGAGAGGGAGAGTGTCCGTCCACGTACCCTCGTGAGACCGAAAGCGAAGCGTTATAACAACGCGGTTGATGTAGTCGTGCGTCTTCACGATCCGACCGATCCAAGCACCGAGCGTCACGGCACCTCCGAGTTACGCACACGCTCAGCTCGATGGCGATCCCGGACTCGATCCAGCAAAGTGTCGGGATGAGTTCCACAAGACCTGACGGCGTGGTGGCGATGTTGATGCTCCACCGACGCAGGCTTCGCCTAAGCTCGCGACGATATGACTTCTCCGTGCGAGGCTTCGCCTAAGCTCATGACGATATGACCAAGTGGAATATGGTGGAAGGGGCACCGACACGGCTAAGGAAAGATCCGTAGATCAACTTGTGTGTCATGGGGTGCCCCCGCCCCAGTATATAAAGGAGACAAGGGGAGGTGGCCGCCCAAGGGGAGGCGACTAAGGAGGAGTCCTACTCCCACCGAGTAGGACTCCCCCTCTCCTAGTTGGAGTAGGATTGGGGAGGGGAAGAGGAAGGCGCCGCCCCCTCTCCTTGTCCTATTCGGACTGGAAGGGGAGGGGCGCAGCCCACCTTTGGCTGGCCCTTCTCCTTCTCCTTGAGGCCCATGAAGGCCCATATACCCCTGGGGTTCCGTAACCCCGGTGTTCGGTAACATCCTGTTTCACTCGGAACCATTCCAAGTCAAACATAGGCTTCCAATATATCAATCTTTATGTCTCGACCATTTGAGACTCCTCGTCATGTCCGTGATCACATCCGGGACTCGAACAAACTTGGTGCATCAATACTTATAAACTCATAATGAACTGTCATCGAAGCGTTAAGCGTGCGGACCCTACGGGTTCGAGAACTATGTAGACATGACCTAGAACCATTCTCGGTCAATAACCAATAGCGGAACCTGGATGCCCATATTGGTTCCTACATATTCTACGAAGATCTTTATCGGTCAAACCGCATAACGACATACGTTGTTCCCTTTGTCATCGGTATGTTACTTACCCGAGATTCGATCGTCGGTATCCAATACCTAGTTCAATCTCGTTACGGTAAGTCTCTTTACTCGTTCCGTAATACATCATCTCACAACTAACTCATTAGTTGTAATGCTTGCAAGGCTTAAGTGATGTGCATTACCGAGAAGGCCTGAGATACCTCTCCGACAATCGGAGTGACAAAACCTAATCTCAAATCGCCAACCCAACAAGTACCTTTGGAGACACCTGTAGTACTCCTTTATAATCACCCGATTCGTTGCCAGACGTTTGGTAGTACCAAAGTGTTCCTCCGTAAACGGAGTTGCATAATCTCATAGTTATAGGAACATGTATGGGTCATGAAGAAAGCATTAACATACTAAGCGATCAAGTGTTAAGCTAACGGAATGGGTCATGTCAATCAGATCATTCAACTAATGATGTGACCTTGTTAATCAAATAACAACTCCTTGTTCATGGTTAGGAAACATAACCATCTTTGATTAACAAGCTAGTCAAGTAGAGGCATACTAGTGACATCTGTTTGTCTATATATTCACACATGTATTATGTTTCGGTTAATACAATTCTAGCATGAATAATAAACATTTATCATGATATAAGGAAATAAATAATAACTTTATTATTGCCTCTAGGGCATATTTCCTTGATCTCCCACTTGCACTAGAGTCAATAATCTAGATTACAAAGTAATGATCCTAACACCCATGGAGTCTTGGTGCTGATCATGTTTTGCTCGTGGAAGAGGCTTAGTCAGCGGTCTGCAACATTCAGATCCGTATGTATTTTGCAAATCTCTATGTCTCCCACTTGGACTTGGTCCCAATGGAATTGAAGCGTCTCTTGATGTGCTTGGTCCTCTTGTGAAATCTGGATTCCTTTGCCAAGGCAATTGCACGATATTGTCACGAAGATCTTCATCGGTCCCGATGCACTAGGTATGACACCTAGATCGGAAATGAACTCTTTCATCCAGACTCCTTCATTTGCTGCTTCGAAGCAGCTATGTACTCCGCTTCACATGTAGATCCCGCCACGGCGCTTTGTTTAGAACTGCACCAACCGACAGCTCCACCGTTTAATAAAAACACGTATCCGGTTTGCGATTTAGAATCGTCCGGATCGGTGTCAAAGCTTACATCGGCGTAACCATTTACGACTAGCTCTTTGTCACCTCCATATCTGAGAAACATATCCTTAGTCCTTTTCGGTATTTCAGGATGTTCTTGACCGCTGTCGATGATCCACTCTGGATTACTTTGGTACCTTCCTGCCAAGCTTACAGCTAAGCATCGTCAGGTCGGTACACAGATTGCATACATGATAGAGCCTATGGCTGAAGCATAGGAACATCTTTCATTTTCTCTCTATCTTCTGCGTGGTCGGGCATTGAGTCGACTCAATCTTACACCTTGCAACACAGGTAAAAACCTTTCTTTGCTGATCCATTTTGAACTTTTCAAAACTTTATCAAGGTATGTGCTTTGTGAAAGTCCAATTAAGCGTCTTGATCTATCTCTATAGATCTTGATGCCCAATATGTAAGCAGCTTCACGAGGTCTTTCATTGAAAAACTTTTATTCAAGTATCCTTTTATGCTATCCAGAAATTCTATATCATTTCCAATCAATAATATATCGTCCACATATAATATTAGAAATGCTCTGAGCTCCCACTCACTTTCTTGTAAATACGAGCTTCTCCAAAAGTGCAGACAAACCCATATGCTTTGATCACACTATCAAAGCGTTTATTCCAACTCCGAGAGGCTTGCACTGACCATAAATTGATCGTTGGAGCTTGCACACTTTGTTAGCACCCTTTGGATCGACAAAACCTTCTGGTTGCATCATATACAACTCTTCTTCTAGAAATCCATTCAAGAATGCGGTTTTACATCCATTTGCCAAATTTCATAATCATAAAATGTGGCAATTGCTAACATGATTCGGACAGACTTAAGCATCGCTACTGGTGAAAAAGTCTCATCGTAGTCAACCCCTTGAACTTGTCGAAAACCTTTTGCAACAAGTCGAGCTTTGTAACGAGTTACATTACCATCGGCGTCGGTCTTCTTCTTAAAGATCCATTTATTTTCAATGGCTTGCCGATCATCGGGCAAGTCAACCAAAATCCATACTTTGTTCTCATACATGGATCCCATCTCAGATTTCATGGCTTCTAGCCATTTTGCGGAATCTGGGCTCACCATCGCTTCTTCATAGTTCGTAGGTTCGCCATGGTCAAGTAACATGACTTCGAATAGGATTACCGTACCACTCGTGCGTATCTTTACTCTAGTTGACCTCGAGGTTCATTAGTAACTTGATCTGAAGCTTCATGATCATCATCATTAGTTTCTTCACTAATTGGTGTAGTTGTCACAGGAACCATTTCTTGTGATGAACTACTTTCCAATAAGGGAGCAGATCTGATTATCTCATCAAGTTCTACTTTCCTCCCTCACTTCTTTCGAGAGAAACTCCTTCTCTAGAAAGGATCCGAATTAACAGCGAAAATCTTGCCTTCAGATCTGTGATAGAAGGTGTACCCAACAGTCTCCTTTGGGTATCCTATGAAGACACATTTTTCCGATTTGGGTTCGAGCTTATCTGGTTGAAGTTTCTTTACATAAGCATCGCATCCCCAAACTTTAAGAAACGACAACTTTGGTTTCTTGCCAAACCACAGTTCATAAGGTGTCGTCTCAGCGGATTTTGACGGTGTCCTATTCAACGTGAATGCGGCCGTCTCTAAAGCATAACCCCAAAGCGATAGCGGTAAATCGGAAATAGACATCATAGATCGCACCATATCTAGTAAAATCACGATTCGACGTTCGGACACACCATTTCTCTGTGGTGTTCGGGTGGCGTGAGTTCGAAACTATTCCACATTGTTTCAAATGTAAACCAAACTCGTAACTCAAATATTCTCCTCCACGATCAGATCGTAGAAACTTTATTTTCTTGTTACGATGATTTTCCACTTCACTCTAAAATTCTTTGAACTTTTCAAATGTTTCAGATTTGTGTTTCATTAAGTAGATATACCCATATCTGCTCAAATCATCTGTGAAGGTGAGAAAATAACGATACCGCCAAGTGCCTCAACATTCATTGGACCACAAACATCGGTATGTATGATTTCCAACAAATCAGTTGCTCGCTCCATAGTTCGGAGAACGGCGTTTTGGTCATCTTGCCCATGAGGCGCGGTTCGCAAGTACCAAGTGATTCATAATCAAGTGATTCGAAGTCCATCGGTATGGAGTTTCTTCATCGTTTTACACGATATGACCTAAGCGGCGATTGCCACAAATAAGTTGCACTATCATTATCAACTCTGCATCTTTTGGCTTCAACATTATGAATATGTGTATCACTCTTGTCGAGATTCAACAAGAATAGACCATTCTTCAAGGGTGCATGACCATAAAAGATATTACTCATATAAATAGAACAACCATTATTCTCTGATTTAAATGAATAACCGTCTCGCAATAAACAAGATCCAGATATAATGTTCATGCTCAGCGGCGGCACCAAATAACAATTATTTAGGTCTAAAACTAATCCGAAGGTAGATGTAGAGGTAGCGTGCCGATTGCGATCACATCGACTTTGGAACCATTTCCAACAGCGCGATCGTCACCTCGTCCTTAGCCAATCTTCGCTAATCCGTAGTTCCTGTTTGAGTTGCAAATATTAGCAATGAACCAGTATCAAATACCAGTACTACTGCGAGTATTAGTAAGGTACACATCAATAACATGTATATCACATATACCTTTTATCACCTTGCCATCCTTCTTATCCGCCAAATACTTGGGGCAGTTCCGCTTCCGATGTCGGTCGCTTGCGGTAAAAACACTCAGTTTCAGGCTTAGGTCCAGATTTTGGTTTCTTCTCTTGATCAGCAACTTTCTTGCTGTTCTTTTTGAAGTTTCCCTTCTTCTTCCCTTTGCCCTTTTTCTTGAAACTAGTGGTCTTGCTGACCATCAACACTTGATGCTCTTTCTTGATTTCTACCTCCGCGGCTTTTAGCATTGCGAAGAGCTCAGGAATTGTCTTAGTCATCCCTTGCATATTATAGTTCATCACGAAGCTCTTGTAGCTTGGTGGCGATGATTGGAGAATTACATCAATGACACTATCATCCGGAAGATTAACTCCCAGCTGAATTAAGTGATTGTTATACCCGGACATTTTGAGTATGTGCTCCTTGTGAAACTATTCTCCTCCATCTTGCAGCTATAGAACTTATTGGAGACTTCATATCTCTCAATCCGGGCATTTGCTTGAAATATTAACTTCAACTCCTGGAACATCTCATATGCTCCATGACGTTCAAAACGTCGTTGAAGACCCGGTTCTAAGCCGTAAAGCATGGCACACTGAACTATTGAGTAGTCATCAGCTTTGCTTTGCGGGCGTTCACAACTTCGGCTCGGCATCTCACGCAGGCCTGTCACCCAGCGGTGCTTCGGGGCGTAATTTTTCGTGCAGCAATGAGGATAATCCTCAAATTCGGACCCAGTCCGTGTAATTGCTACCATCATCTTTCAACTTTGCTTTCTCAAGGAGCGCATTAAAATTCAACGGAACAACAGCACGAGCCATCTATCTACATCAAACATAGACAAGCAAAATACTATCGGTACTAAGTTCATGATAAATTTAAGTTTGATTAATCATATTAAAAACCTCCCACTTAGGCAGACATCTCTCTAGTCATCTAAGTGATCACGTGATCAAATCAACTAAACCATGTCCGATCATCACGTGAGATGGAGTAGTTTCAATGGTGAACATCACTATGTTGATCATATCTACTATATGATTCACGCTCGACCTTTCGGTCTCGTGTTCGAGGCCATATCATTTATATGCTAGGCTCGTCAAGTTTAACTTGAGTATTCGCGCGCAACTGTTTTGCACCGTTGTATTTGAGCGTAGAGCCTATCACACCGATCATCACATGGTGTCTCGGCCACGAAGAACTTTCATAGCGGTGCATACTCGGGAGAACACTTCTTGATAATTTTAGTGAGAGATCATCTTATAATGCTACCGTCAATCAAAGCAAGATAAGATGCATAAAGGATAAACATCACATGCAATCAATATAAGTGATATGATATGGTCATCATCATCTTGTGCTTGTGATCTCCATCATGAAGCTGCGTCATGATCACCATCGTCACCGGTAGCGACACCTTGATCTCCATCGTAGCATCGTTGTCGTCTAGCCAACTATTGCTTCTCGACTATCGCTACTCCTTAGTGATAAAGTAAAGCAATTACATGGCGTTGCATTTCATACAATAAGCGACAACCATATGGCTCCTGCCGATTGCGATAACTTCGGTTACAAAACATGATCATCTCATACAATAAAATATAGCATCACGTCTTGACCATATCACATCACAACATGCCCTGCAAAAACAAGTTAGGCGTCCTCTACTTTGTTGTTGCAAGTTTTACGTGGCTGCTACGGGCTGAGCAAGAACCGTTCTTACCTCGCATCAAAACCACAGCGATACTTCGTCAAATAGACTCCGTTTAACCTTCTCAAGGACCGGGCGTAGCCACACTCGATTCAACTAAAGTGAGAGAGCAGACACCGCCGGTCACCTTTAAGCAACGAGTGCTCGGGCGGTGAAACCAGTCTCGCGTAAGCGTCTGCGTAATGTCGGTCGGGCGCTTCATCTCACAATACCGCTGAACCAAAGTATGACATGCTGGTAGGCGGTATGACTTGTATCGTCCACAACTCACTTGTGTTCTACTCGTGCACATGACATCAACGCATAAAACCAGGCTCGGATGCCCTTTGTTGGGGAACGTAGTAATTTCAAAAATTTCCTACGATCACGCAAGACCATGGTGATGGCATAGCAGCGAGAGGGAGAGTGTCCGTCCACGTACCCTCGTGAGACCGAAAGCGAGGCGTTATAACAACGCGGTTGATGTAGTCGTGCGTCTTCACGATCCGACCGATCCAAGCACCGAGCGTCACGGCACCTCCGAGTTACGCACACGTTCAGCTCGATGGCGATCCCGGACTCGATCCAGCAAAGTGTCGGGGATGAGTTCCGTCGACCGCGACGGCGTGGTGGCGATGTTGATGCTCCACCGGCGGGGCTTCGCCTAAGCTCATGACGATATGACTTCTCCGCGCAGGGCTTCGCCTAAGCTCATGACGATATGACGAAGTGGAATATGGTGGAAGGGGCACCGCACACGGCTAAGGAAAGATCCGTAGATCAACTTGTGTGTCATGGGGTGCCCCCTGCCCCAGATATAAAGGAGACAAGGGGAGGTGGCGGCCCAGGGGGCGCGCAAGGAGGAGTCCTACTCCCACCGAGTAGGACTCCCCTCTAGTTGGAGTAGGATTGGGGAGGGAAAGAGGGAAGGCGCCGCCCCTCTCCTTGTCCTATTCGGACTGGAAGGGAGGGGCGCAGCCCACCTGGGTGGGCCCTTCTCCTTCTCCCTTGAGGCCCATGAAGGCCCATATACCCCCGGGGTTCCGTAACCCCGGTGTTCCGATAACATCCTGTTTTCACTCGGAACTATTCGAAGTCAAACTTAGGCTTCAATATATCAATCTTTATGTCTCGACCATTTGAGACTCCTCGTCATGTCCGTGATCACATCCGGGACTCGAACAAACTTGGTGCATCAATACTTATAAACTCATAATGAGCTGTCATCGAAGCGTTAAGCGTGCGGACCCTACGGGTTCGAGAACTATGTAGACATGACCTAGAACCATTCTCGGTCAATAACCAATAGCGGAACCTGGATGCCCATATTGGTTCCTACATATTCTCTGAAGATCTTTATCGGTCAAACCGCATAACGACATCGTTGTTCCTTTGTCATCGGTATGTTACTTACCCGAGATTCGATCGTCGGTATCCAATACCTAGTTCAATCTCGTTACGGTAAGTCTCTTTACTCGTTCCGTAATACATCATCTTCACAACTAACTCATTAGTTGTAATGCTTGCAAGGCTTAAGTGATGTGCATTACCGAGAAGGCACAGATACCTCTCCGACAATCGGAGTGACAAAACCTAATCTCAAATCGCCAACCCAACAAGTACCTTTGGAGACACACTGTAGTACTCCTTTATAATCACCCGATTCGTTGTGACGTTTGGTAGTACCAAAGTGTTCCTCCGATAAACAGGAGTTGCATAATCTCATAGTTATAGGAACATGTATGGGTCATGAAGAAAGCATTAACATACTAAGCGATCAAGTGTTAAGCTAACGGAATGGGTCATGTCAATCAGATCATTCAACTAATGATGTGACCTTGTTAATCAAATAACAACTCCTTGTTCATGGTTAGGAAACATAACCATCTTTGATTAACAAGCTAGTCAAGTAGAGGCATACTAGTGACATACTGTTTGTCTATATATTCACACATGTATTATGTTTCCGGTTAATACAATTCTAGCATGAATAATAAACATTTATCATGATATAAGGAAATAAATAATAACTTTTATTATTGCCTCTAGGGCATATTTCCTTCATGCTGGTCTTGTTTTATTGCTGTCGAAATGTCTTGTAGTCCGGGATTCCGAGATTGATCGGGTCTTCCCGGTAGAAGGAATATCCTTCGTTGACCGTGAGAGCTTATAATGGGCTAAGTTGGGACACCCCTGCAGGGTAATATCTTTCGAAAGCCGTGCCCGCGGTTATGAGGCTGATGGGAATTTGTTAATGTCCGGTTGTAGAAAACCCAAAGTTGACCTCTAATAAAATACACATCAACCGTGTGTGTAACCGTGATGGTCTCTTCTCGGCGGAGTCCAGGAAGTGAACACGGTGTTGGAGTTATGTCTGACGTAAGTAGCTCAGGATCACTTCTTGATCACTACTAGTTTCACGACCGCGCTTTGCTCCTCTTCTCGCTCTCTTTTGCGATATAGCCACCATATATGCTAGTCGCTTGCTGCAGCTCCACTTTACTACTCTGTCCTTCCTATAAGCTTAAATAGTCTTGATCTCGCGGGTGTGAGATTGCTGAGTCCCCGTGACTCACAGATACTTCCAAAACAGTTGCAGGTTCCGATGACGCCAGTGCAAGTGATTCCACCGAGCTCAAGTGGGAGTTCGACGAGGAACGTGGTCGTTACTATGTGTCTTTTCCGGATGATCAGTAGTGGTGCCCAGTTGGGACGATCGGGGATCTGTGTAGCATTTGGGGTATCTTCTTTTATTTTTGGTTCCGTAGTCGGACCCTGAGTGTACTCTGAATGATGGATGTTTATTTATGTACTGTGTGAAGTGGCGACTGTAAGCCAACTATGTATCTTTCCCTTAATTATTACATGGGTTTGTGTGAAGATTACCTCACTTGCGACATTGCTTTCAATGCGGTTATACCTCTAAGTCATGCCTCGACACGTGGGAGATATAGCCGCATCGGGGGCGTTCAAGTTGGTAATCGAGCCTTCCCGACTTAGGAGCCCCTACTTGATTGTTTGTCTGGCGTTGTTGAGTCTAGAATGGAAAATGTTTTGAGTCTTAGGATTATATATATCGGAGAGTAGGATTCTTTTTACTTCCCAGTCCTTCGTCGCTCGGTGAGGTATCGGCGTAGAGTTTTGACTCTTCTCTCCTCAAATTTCACTAAAATTTTTTTAGGATCACGTGGGTATCTTGGAATCGTTCCGATGGTTTTGTGGCGAGAACATTGTTCTTGGTGCCTCGACATTTAGGGGTTGTGGCGGTGTCCGGGGAGTTGAGCTCCGAGGTGTTGTCGTCACAATTTTATCGTTGCATTCTGGAATACTGAGTTTTGCCGACATCGAAATCTCTTTTGTGCGGTTGTTGGTGAGATAACCCGATAGCCCGATCTTGTGGCGAGTCTGAGTATTGCCATGACTTGTATAATGGATGTTTTTCAAGGTCGAGGTACCACGATTTCGAGGATTTCTTGGTTATGTGTTGACGGATGGATACAAATTGGATCTAGGTATTGCTAGTTTGGGTGATATATTTTGTGTCCCTGTATCCCCAACACCAAATTGCATAACCAGAAAGTTTCGGGAGTTTATAGGTGGGAATTCTAGTAGCTTACGGGATATTCTTTCCGACGGATGTATGATTTGAGATTGGGGTTCAACGTCTAGTGGTCCGCCCATTCACGGTCGATTCTGATGGTCGCGAGGCGTCTTAAAGAATCCTTGGCTATGCTGATTCGGGGCGTCTTGTTAGTCATTCGTGACGTCCGCTATATCGTCGTGTCGTGTGGGCCCCACCACAACACTTTGGGCGAAATCTCTATCATGTGTTTGTTCGGCTCATTCTAGAAGCCAACCTTTTGTTTTCAGTTGTGATATTCGATTTGTTTCTAAGAGATGTTGTTTCCATATCTTTATCTAAGTGGCTTCTCACCTTAATGGGCGTGTGATGATTAACTTTGGAATTCATTCGTTCATTCTTGTTGAATGTTTATTGTGAAGACTATATGTTGCAATTTCTATCCGTTGATTCTACTTATCTATTTGTCTATCAAAGGACTAACGGATGTCACCCTCTTGGGATGGCTCCGCCAACTCGTCTGCGAATCCGGATCGCAATGATGGGGATCGATCGAACCTCCACCTCCACCTCCACCTCCGCCTCCGGAGGCTGGCAAGCTATCATGGCAGCCACCAATGCCAATGCTCGATGATTTTGCAGCTCTTGCAAGAAGCGTGCTCGAGGGCAAGGCAATCAAGGCAATCAAGGCAATCAAGGTCAAGGCAACAATCAGCCACACTTTGCTACTCTCGGTCGGTTCCTCGCTAATCAGCCGAAGTCTTTCGGTTTACGTAGCCGAAGCCACGAATGCGACGATTGGTTAGTGGACATCTGCAAGCACTTTGACTGTACCAATGTTAGACCTGAGGACTTTGTCAAGTTTGCATCGTTTCAACTCAAGGATCAAGCTGCTGAGTGGTACCAGCAATACAAAGATTCCAGAGGAGGTCGTGTCATTACCTGGGATGAGTTCCGCCGTGATTTCAGAGCTCATCACATTCCGAAGAGTGTTGTGGAGAGCAAGCGTGAGGAGTTCCGCAATCTCAAGCAGGGCACCATGTCTGTCTATCAATACAATATCCAGTTCCAGAAGCTCGCTCGTTTTGCTAAGCAAGACGTACCTGATGAGAAGAGTATGATCTATCAATTCAGAGGTGGTCTGAGAGAAGATCTGCAATTAGCTCTTGTGCTGTTTGAGCGAGATAAGTATGATGATTTCTACAACATGGCACTCAAGCAAGAAGCGCCCAGCTCAAATGTGAGGCTTCTAAGAAGAGAATCGGGGATGCAGTTCAGTCCTCTTCGTCCTCTCAAGTGGCAGCTAAGCAGCGAAGTTTTACCTGCCCCTCCTCCGTTCCGTCGGGCTTACCAGCAGAAGAACTCAGGTGGCCGTGGATCTTCCCACCCACCCAACCCAAGCTATCGAGAACAAGTCTAATTCTCAAGCTCCAAGGTCAAGTGCTCCTTACCACCGTCCGCTCTCGAGGTCACTTGCAACAAGTGTCGTGAAAGGGTCACTATCTTGAACAAGTGCTTCAACCAGGCGTCTTCCGCCTCCTCCTCTGTGAAATCTTCCAGCAATGCGGTGGTCAAGCATAATCCCAAGTTTGCAAAGGTCAATATGATGAATGCAGCTCAAGCGGAGGAGTCTTCGATGTGTTAATGGGTAATCTCGATTAATGATATTCTGCAAAAGTCTTATTTGATCTTTGGTGCATCGCATTCTTTCATGTCATATCCTTTTGCATGAAGCACAATTTTGATCTGAGGCATTACCTCAAGCTATGCAAGTTATTTCTCCGGTGAAGCGTTTGAGATCTACCATGTTGGTTCGAATGTCGGTATCAAGATGGGGATTATAGATTTCTGGCTAAACCAATTGTTCTCGGTGATTCGGATATTGATCTTATTCTCGGAATGGGTGGCTTTATCAGCACAAAGCTCAGATTGATTGTGCTGCGGGGAAATTCAATTGACTCACTCTTCTAATGATGTGATCATCTATGCCGCTCGTGATGAAACCATTGGTTGTTTTCTCTCAATGAGAAGGGCGAACTGAATGCCATCTCTCAATTCGATCGTTTGTGAGTACCAAGATGTCTTTCGGAAGAGCTTCGGGTATGCCTCCTCATCGGCGATTGAGTTCGTTATCGATCTTGAGCACGGCACGAACCCGTTGCAAGCGTCCATACAAGCTTGGACCTGATGAGCTGAAGGAATTGAAGAAGCAGCTCGATGAACAAGGCGTGTGGGTTTGATCGGACCGAGTTCATCTCCTTGGGGTTGTGGTGTTCTTTTGTCCGGAAGAAGGATGGCGCGGACCGACTTTGCGTCGATTACCGTCCATTGAATAAGAAGACAATCAAGAACAAGTATCCACTTCCCAACATCAATGAGCTTTTCGAGCAACTCAAAGGTGCTACAGTGTTCTCAAGCTTGACCTTCAGTATGGGGTATCATCAGTTCGCATTCGTGAACAAGATATTCCCAAGACAGCATTCGAACAAGCTTTGGTTCTTATGAATATCTTGTCATGTCTTTCGGCCTTGTCAATGCTCCTCCAACTTTCTCTCGGATGATGAACTTCATATTCAACCCTACACCAATGAATTCGTCTTGGTCTATCTTGATGATATTTTGGTCTTCTCCAAGAATAAGAAGGATCATGCCAAACATTTGCGATTGGTGCTAGACAAGCTCGAGAGTATCAATTCTATGCTAAGTTTTCCAAATGTGAATTTTGGCTTGATGAAGTGCTTTATCTTGGTCATATCATCTCCGCCAAGGGCATCGCTGTTGATCCAGAAGGTGTCCGCAATTGTGAATTGGGAACCTCCTCGAAATGTCAAGCAGCTCCGCAGTTTTCTTGGTCTTGCAAGCTATTGCGAAGATTCGTTGAGAACTTCTCCAAGATTGCAAAGCCTCTTTCCAACCTTCTCGAAAGCATGTGAAGTATATACGGTCTCCCGAGTGTGGCGTTGCTTTCAATACCCTCAAAGAGAAACTCTTGAGCTCTGTATTGACTCCTCTGATGAATCCAAGCCATTTGAAGTTTTACGTGATGCTTCTCTTCAAGGTCTCGGTCTTTGTGTTAATGCAAGAGAAGAGAGTTGTGGCTTATACCTCTACAGATTGAAGCCCAGAGAAGAACTACCCCACTCACGATCTTGAGTTGGCGGCGATTGTCCATGCATTGATTACATGGAGACATCTCTTGTTGGGAAGGAAAGTGGACATTTTCACGATCACAAGAGTCTCAAGTACATTTTCACTCAGCCCAACCTCAACCTCGAGGCGGACTCGATGGGTGAAATGATTCAAGAGTACAACCCAAGTATTGAGTATACTCGGGCAAAGCCAATGTCATTGCAGATGCTTTGAGCAGGAAAGCTTCTTGCAACAGCTAATCCTCAAGCCCTTTCAGCGGATCTCTGTGAATCTTTCCATAAGCTGAATCTTCAAGTTGTTCCTCAAGGCTTTCTTGCCAACCTCATAGTCTCTCCTACTTTGGAAGATCAGATTCGTGAGGCTCAACTTCTGGATACCATGGTGAAAAAGGTGAAACATGGTATCGACAAGGGCATTTCAAGTATAAGTGCTTCCACATTGATGACAAAGACACTCTGTTCTTTGAGGACGGATTATGGTTCCTAAGGGTGATCTGAGAAAAGTCATTATGAGCGAGGCTCACAATTCGCTTCTATCCATTCATCCCGGAAATGCGAAAATGTACCATGACCTCAAGCAGTCATATTGGTGGACTCGAATGAAGCGAGAAATTGCTCAATTCGTGAATGAGTGTGATGTCTGCGGAAGAGTGAAAGCAGAACACCAAAGACCAGCTGGTCTCCTCCAACCTCTTGCTATTCCTGAATGGAAGTTTGATCATATTGAAATGGACTTCGTGACTGGTTTTCCAAAGTCCAAGCGTGGAAATGATGCTATCTTCGTTGTCATTGACAAGCTTACTAAAGTGGCTCATTTTCTTCCTATCAAAGAATCCATCACAACAGCTCGGTTGGCGAGCTATACACCTCGAGATTGTCTCCTTGCACAGCATTCCACAAGTGATCTCTTGAGACCGTGGCAGCATCTTTACCTCCAAGTTAAGGGATTCTTTTGAAGGCCATGGGCACCAACATTTGTTTCAGCACAGCTTTCCATCCTCAAACAAGTGGCCAAGTCGGCGAGTTAATCAAATCCTTGAAGATATGCTCGGGGCTTGTGTCATTTCTTCGGTATGAAGTGGGAAGATTGTCTTCCATATGCCGAAGTTCTCCTACAATAACAGTTTCCAAGCGAGTTCGGGCAAAGCCCCATTGAAATTCTCTATGGCGAAAGTGCGTACTCCTCTTAATTGGTCGAGACAGGTGAGCGCCAACTTCTTGGCAATGACTTGATCACGAAGCGGAAGAAATGTGCCAAGTCATTCGTGAGAATCTCAAAGCAGCGAATCGCGCCGTAAGAGCTATTATGATGATAAGCACCGTGATGTGGCTTTGAAATCGGAGACCATGTCTACCTCGCGTCTCTCCAATGAAAGGCACTTTCGTCAACCCGGTATCAAAGGAAGCTTGCCCCTAGATCGTGGGTCCTTTCAAAATCATTGGGAAAAGAGGCGATCTCGCCTATCAACTTGAGCTTCCATCCAACTTTGCAAGCGTGCGATGTGTTTCACGTGTCACAACTTCGCAAGTGCTTCAAGACTCCTGAGCGCACTATCAACTTCAAGAGATTGACCTTCAAGAAGATCTCTCTTATCATGAGCACCCGTTGCTATTCTTGAAGAAACTGGCGCAAGACTACTTAACAAGTCAATCAAATTCCTGAAAGTGAAGTGGTCACACCATTCCGACCGAAAAGCTACACAGGGCGCGAGGATCACCTCCGTTCGAATATCCGGAGTTCTTTCAGTCCTAGATCTCGGGACGAGATCCTCTTGTAGTGGTGGAGTGTTGTAACACCCCGGATGTAAACTTCCCTTTTTGGGCAATATATCAACTTGACCTCATCCAATTCTTGTGGGTTTTGTCATGCTTGGCCTCTTCTTGTTTGGTTATGTGGGTTCCTCTTTTCTTTGTTTTGCTCATTTTACCATATTGCATTTGTGTCTCTTGTCATCCGGCATTCCATTCTTATCATGTGTTTGTTGTGATCTCTCACATGTTATGTTGTTGCATGTTCCATTCTCAAATTGCATTACCATCTCCTCCTTCCCTCTACTTCTTTTCTTATCAAGTGCTATCTTTTCCTTTCTCATTTAATGTTCATCTCCTCCCTGTAATTCTTTCTCCTTACACTAGACCTCTCTGCCAAAAATCTCCTCATTTGAAGTTGTTTTGGTCAGGTTCAAAAATGACACAAGTTTGAAATATTTCCAAACTTGTCTTATTTTTCTACCTCTAAAAATGCCCATTGCAATTTATTAAAATAGTGGGGAATTCCAGGAGTTTGGGGATATTTTCTTTTTACTCCAACTCCTCTTATTTTTCCCTGTGCTTTTCTTTTCTTTTCTGTTTGGAAATCAAAAAGAAAAGAGAAGGGAAGCAGTAGCAGCAGCCACCTGGGCCTCCCTCCAGGGCCGGCCTAGCCAGCACCGCCGCCAGCCAGGACGCGTCCGTGTCGTTTCTCACCTGGTCGCCTCTCTACCCCACGGCCCGTATGCCCACGTGGCCCTTGCGCCCCCACCAGCCAGCCACTGGCTACAGCACACCCGCCGCACGCCTTTTTCGTCTAGCTCACGCCACAAGACATGGCCACGGCGGCGTCGGCGCCGTGCTCCACCGTCGCCCTAGCCTCCTTTTATCCCCTCTCGTGTCCACACGACCCCTAGGGTTTCCCTCTTCCTCTTGCCGCCCGCCGCCGGTGGTAGCCACCAGATTCACCGCTCCGCTCCGTCGGCGCCCGAAGCGCGCCTGAAATGCGCCGCGAGCTCTCCGATCACTCAAGCCCGCGCATTCGTGTCCATCTTCTTCCTCGTCGTCGACTTCGTCCCACGGCGTCGACTCTGATGCCGGACGACAAGTTCCTCGGCGCCCTCTGCTTCCGTCTTCCTCTCGGTCAGGCCAGCGCCGAGATTCAGAGCTCCACTTGTCGCCTCGGCTCGTCTCCGTCAACTCCGTCGTGCCTTTGGGTGAGCTGGGTAAATCACCTCCCTCTCCCATCCGTCCCGTGTCTTGTAGGCGCCCGTAGAGCTTCGCCCGACCCGTGTCTAGCCGCGCTGTAGTGCTCCGCGAAGTCTGAAGTTTGTTGGTTGTCGTCTGTTGCGGCGCACCAGCGTGTCCGTCGCTCCGGCTCTTGCCTAGCGCGTCTCTCCACGCCGCGTTGCCCCACGCTTTTCGCCCGCTTGGAGAGCGAGCGATGATCCCGCCTTGCCGGACCGCCCTGCCGACACGGGCTCAAGCTCGTCTTTCGAGCCTACTCTTGCAGCTGCTCCAACCACACGCGCTCCCCACTGTTTCCGCACCCCGCCAAAGACTTGGAAGCCGCAGCGATCGCTGCTGGCTGTCCCGCCGCCGGCGAGCAGCCGTTCCCCATGTAGATGGGAGCCCCGTCGCCGCTTCAATATTTTGTACTTCGCAAGTTAGCCCTCTGTATCCTGGCGCCGTGCTAGCGCGGTGGCTAAGCGCCTGTGCTCTCTTTTGAGGGTTACGGGTTGAATCCCGGTAGCGCCCCCCTTTTATTTTGTTTTCTTTCTTTTCATCGATTCGTATCTTCAGCGAGCAGCAGTTAAGGGCGAGGCCCTTCTCTGTCGTCGCCGCCGCCCTAGCCCGGTGGTAGTTGGGGCGAGTCTCACCGGGAGACCGGGTTCGATCCTCCCGAGGCTGCATTTTCTTCCCCCTTTTTTTACAACCTGCTCATCCTTTGTTACTATGACAGTAGGGTCCCACCAGTCAGCCTCTCAGCGCCTCCTCCATATATACATATTTTTTTGTCCTTACCCCGCGTTTCCGTTTCTGGTTTGCTTGCCTTTCCGTTTTAGGCAAGTCCATTTCTGGACATTTCCAAATCTAGAAAACGCCATTTCTGTTAACTACCATTTTAGGCAGGTTTTGACTTAGTGCATTTGTGATGATTTCTTACTGCAACCCTAACATATTATATATGTTTTTGGGGTAGAAAAATCCCACCAACTCAGTGGTGGCATTAGTTTCTGCACTTGAGCAAGTTTATGATCATGTCTTTTGCATCATGTTGATGTGTTGTCTTTCATGGGTATATTTATTGCTTTTATGCTATGAGGTAGTTTGCACACGAACATGGCTTTGTACATCATGCTATTTTTGAAGGTTTCGCGCCATTCTTGTTTTGCTCGCCTTTTCCAACCCGTGCATCCGATTCCGGCGATCTTTATATCGATTTCAACCGAAATCATCTCATCTTTCCGATGGCATGCTTGGTTTGCCAAGATGATGCCTGGTTCTTCATTTACCTTCCGGAGTGCACTTAAGCCTTGCATATCACATCATGCATATCATGTCGTATTTTTGCATCATGTTGATTGTGCATTGCACCGTGATTTATTGTGGTTCCTTTGTTGTGTTGTTGCTTTGGGTAGAGCCGGAGGCGAGTGCGTGAGCGAGGAACCTGTTGAGAACGATTACGAGGATCAAGCTTTCGACAACTCTGAGAACATTGCAGGCAAGATGACCATACCCTCGAAATCACTTCTATCTTTGCTATGCTAGTTGCTCGCTCTTTTGCTATGCCTATGCTGCGATGCCTACCACTTGCTATATCATGCCACCCATATTGCCATGTCAGCCCCTAACCATCCTTTCCTAGCAAACCGTTGATTGGCTATGTTACCGCTTTGCTCAGCCCTCTTATAGCGTTGCTAGTTGGAGGTGAAGCTGAAGTTTGTTCCTTGTTGGAACTTGGAGATGTTGTTCCTTTTTGGAACATGTTTACTTGTTGGGGATATCACAATATATATATATCTGCTATATTTAATACATCTATATACTTGGTAAAGGGTGGAAGGCTCGGCCTTATGCCTGGTGTTTTGTTCCACTCTTGCCTCCCTAGTTTCCGTCATACCGGTGTTATGTTCCTTGATTTTGCGTTCCTTACACGGTTGGGTGATTTATGGGACCCCCTTGACAGTTCGCTTTGAATAAGACTCGTCCAGCAAGGCCCAACATTGGTTTTACCATTTGCCACCTAAGCCTTTTCCCCCGGGTTTTCGCGAGCCGAGGTCATCTTTATTTTAACCCCGGACGGTGCTCCTTGAGTGCTGGCCCGAACCGAGCCGCATGGGAGACCACCGCAGAAACTTCGAGGCTTGGTTTTACTCGTAGCCTGTCTCATCTGGATGTGCCACGAGAACGAGATATGTGCAGCTACTATCGGGATTTGTCGGCACAACCGGTGGCTTTGCTGGTCTTGTTTTATTGCTGTCGAAATGTCTTGTAGTCCGGGATTCGAGATTGATCGGGTCTTCCCGTAGAAGGAATATCCTTCGTTGACCGTGAGAGCTTATAATGGGCTAAGTTGGGACACCCTGCAGGTAATATCTTTCGAAAGCCGTGCCCGCGGTTATGAGGCTGATGGGAATTTGTTAATGTCCGGTTGTAGAAAACCCAAAGTTGACCTCTAATAAAATACACATCAACCGTGTGTGTAACCGTGATGGTCTCTTCTCGGCGGAGTCCGGGAAGTGAACACGGTGTTGGAGTTATGTCTGACGTAAGTAGCTCAGGATCACTTCTTGATCACTACTAGTTTCACGACCGCGCTTTGCTCCTCTTCTCGCTCTCTTTTGCGATATAGCCACCATATATGCTAGTCGCTTGCTGCAGCTCCACTTTACTACTCTGTCCTTCCTATAAGCTTAAATAGTCTTGATCTCGCGTGTGAGATTGCTGAGTCCCGTGACTCACGGATACTTCAAAACAGTTGCAGGTTCCGGCGCCGCGGTCAGGTGATTCCACCGAGCTCAAGTGGGAGTTCGACGAGGAACGTGGTCGTTACTATGTGTCTTTTCCGGATGATCAGTAGTGGTGCCCGGTTGGGACGATCGGGATCTGTGTAGCATTTGGGGTATCTTCTTTTATTTTGGTTCCGTAGTGGGACCACGAGTGTACTCTGAATGATGGATGTTTATTTATGTACTGTGTGAAGTGGCGTCTGTAAGCCAACTATGTATCTTTCCCTTAATTATTACATGGGTTTGTGTGAAGATTACCTCACTTGCGACATTGCTTTCAATGCGGTTATACCTCTAAGTCGTGCCTCGACACGTGGGAGATATAGCCGCATCGGGGGCGTTTCACACGCTTCCTCTACCATCAAGATTAGAATTAAACCTGAATAATTGTCATTTGGTGTTTGCGTTGAGCATAGACATGATTGGATTATGTCTGTCGCAATATGGTTATTCATTTAAGGAGAATAATGGTTACTCTGTTAATTTGAATAATACCTTCAATGGTCTAGCACCTAAAAGGAATGGTTTATTGAATCTCGATTGTAGTGATACACATTTTCATGCCAAAGGTATAAGATAGTAATGATAGTACCACTTACTTGTGGCACTGCCATGTAAGTCATATTGGTATAAAACGCATGAAGAAGCTCCATGTTGATGGATCTTTGGACTCACTCGTTTTTGAAAAGTTTGAGACATGCAAACCATGTCTATTGGTGTATACGCATGAAGAAACTCCATGCAGATGGATCGTTTGGACTCGCTTGATTTTGAATCACTTGAGATATGCAAAACATACCACATGGGCAAGATGACTGAAAAGCTTCGGTTTGATAAGATGGAACAAGATAGCAACTTGTTGGAAGTAACACATTTTGATATGTGCAGTCAATGAGTGCTGAGGCATGCAGATGAATATCGTTATGTTCTTACTTCACGATGATTCGAGTAGATGTTGAGTATATTTACTTGATGAAACACAAGTCTGAATTATTGAATGGTTCAAGTAATTTCAGAGTGAAGTTTAAGATCTTCGTGACAAGAGGATAGAATGTCTATGATATGATCATAGAGATGAATATCTGAGTTCTGAGTTTTGGCACACAATTAAGACATTGTGCAAATTGTTTCACAATTAATGCGCTTTGAACACCATAGTGTGATGGTGTGTCCGAACATCATAGTTGCACTCTATTGGATATGGTGCGTACCATGATATCTCTTATCGAATTACCACTATCGTTCATGGGTTAGGCATTAGAGACAACCGCACTCACTTTAATAGGGCACCACGTAATTCCATTGAGATGACACCGTATGAACTGTGGTTTAGAGAAACCTAAGCTGTCATTTCTTAAAGGTTTGGGGCTGCGACGCTTATGTGAAAAAGTTTCAGGTTGATAAGCTCGAACCCAAAGCGGATAAAATGCATCTTCATAGGACACCCAAAACGGTTGGGTATACCTCCTAATTCAGATCCGAAAGCAATAGGGATTGTTTCTTGAATCGGGTCCTTTCTCGAGGAAAAGTTTGTCTCGGAAAGTTGAGTGGGAGGATGGTGGAGACTTGATGAGGTTATTGAACCGTCACTTCAACGAGTGTGTAGCAGGGCACAGGAAGTTGTTCCCATGGCACCTACACCAATTGGAGTAGAAACTTATGATAGTGATCATGAAGCTTCGGATCAAGTCACTACCGAACCTCGTAGGACGACAAGGACGCGTACTGCTTCAGAGTGGTACGGTGATCCTGTCTCGAAGGTCATGTTGCTAGACAACAATGAACCTACGAGCTATGGAGAAGCGATGATGGGCCCATATTCCGACAAATGGTTAGAGGCCATGAAATCCAAGATAGGATCCATGTATCAGAACAAAGCATGGACTTTGGTGGACTTGCCCGATGATCGGCAAGACATTGAGACGAATGGATCTTTAAGAAGAAGACGGACGTGGACGGTAATATCACCGTCTATGAAGCTCGACTTGTGGCGAAGAGTTTTTCACAAGTTCAAGGAGTTGACTACGATGAGATTTTCTCATCCGTAGCGATGCTTAAGTCCGTCGGAATCATGTTGGCATTAGCTGCATTTATGAAATCTGGCAAATGGATGTCAAAACGAGTTTCCTTACCAGTTTTTGTAAGGAAAGGTTGTATGTGATACAATCAGAAAGGTTTTGTCGATCCTAAGGATGCTAAAAGGTATGCTGGCACCAGCGATCCTTCTAAGGACTGGAGTAAGCATCTCGGAGTTGGAATATGCACTTTGATAAGATGATCAAAGATTTTAGGTTTATACAAAGTTTATGAGAAACTTGTATTTCCAAAGAAGTGAGTGGGAGCACTATAGAATTTCTGATGAGTATATGTTGTTGACATATTGATGATCAGAAATGATGTAGAATTTCTAGAAAGCATATAGGGTTGTTTGAAAAGTGTTTTTCAATGGAAAACCTGGATTAGGCTACTTAAACAATAAGCATCAAGATCTATAAGATAGATCAAAATGTTTAATAATACTTTCAAATGAGCACATACCTTGACATGATCTTGAAAGTGTTCAAGATGGATCAGTCAAAGAAGGAGTTCTTGCCTGAGTTGTAAGGTACAAAGTTAAGACTTAAAGCTCGACCACGGCAGAAAAGAGAGAAAGGACGAAGGTCGTCCCCTATGCTTTAGACGTAGGCTCTACAGTATGCTGTGCTAAGTACCGCACCGGTTGTGTGCCTTGCTACATATCTGGCAAGAGAGTACAAAGGTGATCAAGGAGTAGATCACCAGATAGCGGTCAAAATTATCCTAAGAGGAATAAGGACATGTTTCTCGATTATGGAGGTGATAAAGAGTTCGACGTAAAGGGTTACGTCGATGCAAGCTTTAACACCTATCCGAGTGACTCTGAGTAGCAAACTGGATACGTATAGTGGAGCAACCATTTGGAATAAGCTTCAAGTGGAGCGTGGAAGCAGCATTTACAATATGACATAGAAATTTGCAAAGCACACACGGATCTGAAAGGTTCAGACCCGTTGACTAAAACCTCTCTCACAAGCAAAACATGATCAAACCTCAGAACTCATTGAGTCTTAATCACATGATGATGTGAACTAGTTTACAGACACTAGTAAACTCTTTGGGTGTTGGTCACATGGCGATGTGACCTATCAGTGTTAATCACATGACGATGTGAACTAGATTATTGACTTTAGTGCAAGTGGGAGACTGTTGGAAATATGCCCTAGAGGCAATAATAAATTAGTTATTATTATATTTCCTTGTTCATGATAATCGTTTATTATCCATGCTATAATTGTATTGATAGGAAACTCAGATACATGTGTGGATACATAGACAACACCAAGTCCCTAGTAAGCCTCTAGTTGACTAGCTCGTTGATCAACAGATGGTTACGGTTTCCTGACCATGGACATTGGATGTCGTTGATAACGGGATCACATCATTAGGAGAATGATGTGATGGACAAGACCCAATCCTAAGCCTAGCACAGATCGTGTAGTTCGTATGCTAAAGCTTTTCTAATGTCAAGTAACTTTTCCTTAGACCATGAGATTGTGCAACTCCGGATACCGTAGGAATGCTTTGGGTGTACCAAGCGTCTAGCGTAATTGGGTGGCTATAAAGGTGCATTACAGGTATCTCCGAAAGTGTCTGTTGGGTTGTACACGAATCGAGACTGGATTTGTCACTCCGTGTAAGCGGAGAGGTATCTCTGGGCCCACTCGGTAGGACATCATCATAATGTGCACAATGTGATCAAGGAGTTGATCACGGGATGATGTGTTATGGAAACGAGTAAAAAGAGACTTGCCGGAAACGAGATTGAACAAGGTATTGGGATACCGACGATCGAATCTCGGGCAAGTACAATACCGCTAGACAAAGGGAATTGTATCACGGGATCGATTGAGTCCTTGACATCGTGGTTCATCCGATGAGATCATCGTGGAACATGTAGGAGCCAACATGGGTATCCAGATCCGCTGTTGGTTATTGACGGAGAACGTCTCGGTCATGTCTACATGTCTCCCAAACCCGTAGGGTCTACACATAAGGTTCGATGGCGCTAGGGTTATAAAGGAAGTTTGTATGTGGTTGCGAATGTTGTTGAGTCCCGAATGAGATCCCGGACGTCACGAGGAGTTCGGAATGGTCCGGAGGTAAAGATTTATATATGGAAAGTTGTTGTTGGGTTCCGAAAAAGTTCGGGTTTTTCGGTATTGTACCGGAAGTTTCGAGAAGGTTCGGAGGATTCGGAGGGTCCGGAGGTCGGAAATTGTTCCACCACGTCGATCAGTAGCATGGGCTGTGGGGCGCCCTAGCCTTAATGGGCCAGGGGCACCAGCCCCCAAGGCCCATGCGCATGGGAAGGGGAAAACCCTAAAGGGAGGCCTCCACTTGACTTGGGAGGCACTCCTCCCCCCTTGGCCGCCCCCCCTAGATGGGATCTAGGGCTGGCCGCACCCCTTGGGGTGGGAAACCCTAAAGGGGGCGCAGCCCCCTTCCCCCCTATATATACTTGAGGTTTTGGGGCTGCCCAACACATGAGAACATCTCCTCTTGGTGCAGCCCTTCCTCTCCTCCTCCTCCTCTCCCTTGGTGCTTGGCGAAGCCCTGCGGGATTGCCACGCTCCTCCACCACCACCAAGCCGTTGTGTTGCTGCTGGATGGAGTCTTCCTCAACCTCTCCTCTCTCCTTGCTGGATCAAGGCGTGGGAGGCGTCACGGGTTGTACGTGTGTTGAGCAGCGGAGGTGCCGTCCGTTCGACACTAGGATCTCCGGTGATTTGGATCACGACAATCGACTCCTTCAACCCCGTTCTCTTGAATGCTTCCGCTTAGCGATCTACAAGGGTATGTAGATGCACTCTCCTTCCCTCGTTGCTAGTTTCTCCATAGATAGATCTTGGTGACACGTAGGAAAATTTTAAATTTCTACTACGTTCCCCAACAGTAATGGCATTTGCCAGCAGCTCCTCGTTGGCCTTGATCTTTTCCAACAGGCCCGCTTCCCGCTCCTTGGCGCCGTCCAGCGTCTCCGTCAAGGTGGTCAACTTCAGCTCCAGATCTGCCTTGGAGTCCTTGGCAGCGTTGAGCTCCTTGATCTTCTCAGCGAGACGGCCCTGCAACTCACCAAGAGTGTAGGCGTCCTTCTCGCGCTCGTGCTTCAGCGCGGTAACCTCCTCGCCGCTCTTCTGGAGGGTGGCCTCCAGCTGCGTCACCCTCGTCTCCAATTCCCTCTTGGCGGCCTCGGCAGCTGCGGCGGCGTCCTTTGCCTCCTTGAGTGCTCCGCCAATTGATTGCTTTCAGCTGCAAGATCTTCCTCATAGCTGTCGAGGTTGATCTTCCGCTCGCGCCACCTCACCTTCTTCTTGAGAGAGCTTTTCACTGGCAAGCCTTTGCTGCTCTTCGACCTCGGCCTTCTCAAGGATGAAGGTCGTGCGTTCTTTGGAGAGTTGCTCCCGCGCTTCTGCTATGTCCCGGAGAGTTTCCTTGTTGGCGCGCCGGAGCTCTTCTGCGCGCTTCTCCATATCAGCTCCCGCCCTCGCGACAAGTGCTTCCCTGGACTCCAGCTTAGCTTGTCGGGCGCGGTAGAGCGACAGCAGCTTCTTCAGCAGCTGCTCCTCCTCAGACTCGCCACTGCTGCTGCTTGGCGCGTCAACCAGCGACAGCCCAGCGGAGGCGAGCAGCTCCTCGTCGAAGGTCTCTCCCTCGACCGGCGCCCTAGAGCTCGACGCCCATGGAAGCTTGATGAAGACACCATCGCCGACCTTCAGATAGGCGCCGGGCTGGGGCTCTTCGGAGCCTGGTGCTGCATCGGTGGCGGATGGATCGAGGGTCGGCGTGGCGCTGGCGCTCCTGCGGCCTCGGGGTCGTCGATCGACCACCGACCCCTCCCACCTCTGCGCCAAGAGCCTTGGCGGCCTCCTCGCCAGGAGACCCGCCGCCAGCCAGCCTCCTCCTCCATGTTGGCGGCATCGTCATTGTTGCCTTGCGTCCTCCTCCCGGCAACCTCGGTCTCCATCGGTTCTCCGCAGATGGATCGATGATCGAGAGAAAGAAAGAACAAGTCAAGCAAATGTTCAAAAGAAAGAACAGAAGAAAAGGAACCCAGGGAAATTTTCAAGCAAGGAGATTACCTCGATGGGAGTGCAGCAGCATGGTCTCCACCACCGGAGGATCGCCGGCGCTGCCCCTTGGCGGAGAAGCATCCCTTGTCGGAGAGGCCTCCCTTGCCGGAGAGCGCTCCCTTGCCGGAGAATTCTCCCTTGGCGGCGTAGTTGAAGCAGACAGAACTTCGGGGGTGACCTCCGGGGCCTCCTGATGAGGCTGCTCTGCTCCTGCACAATTCAACAAGTCAGATGTCAGTAAAGGAGGAGCACCCATGCACACCTAACCGTAAGAAATAAACCAATTACTTACGCTGGGGCTGTCTTTGGGGCTGCTCTGAAAGGTTGCCAGTCCGGCAAGGGAGTCTCGAGACGCCTCCACAGCCCCGCGGGGATCGTCTTCGATGACAACCACCGGAGTCTTGGCCCTCTTCGACGCCCTCTGAGCCAGCGTCCTAAAGAAGGAAAAGGTTCATAACAAAACAAGTCAGTGTCAGGACCCCGATTCCAAGTCACATCGACCTAGCTGGTAATACCTCATATCACTTTGCGGCCTCACGCACGGTATCCCTACGAGTGTCGCCTTACCATGGCCCGGGACCGTTTGCGTCTTTTGGCTCACGTATATGATAGTGTCGCTAGCATCCACATGACAAAGAACCGGGCCGACATGGCTAGTCGTGAACCCAAAGCGGCACTAACCTATGGGGACAGGCATACATGAAACACTTGAGCATGTCGGTCATCAGCGTATGAACTTGGGCTGTAGCACTTGGGCTAACAGGACTCGGTATTCCGGGCTGTAGCAGCTAGGCAGGACTCCAAGTATCACCGCGTGACATTTCCCGTGAGACAGACATAAGAACGAAATGAATCACATGCCGCCCAGTCAAGTGTCCAAGCAGTAGTCTTTGGGCTAGCGAGGACTCGGTGAACCGGGCAGTGGCGGACTACTATCGCTCGGAAGCACGAGACTACATTTCCCCATATGAGAGGCTGCCAAGGATAAACAACTAGATTGTCGGATCCCACTCATACCAAGCATTTCAATCATACCGCATAATATGCCCGATATGAGTAAATACAACAAGGCATCACAACAAAACTCTACAACTCAAATACTTTATTTAAGAGGCTCAGGAGCCATACATAACATATTCATACAGGTAGGGGTCACATGACCCAACACTCAAATCATACAATCATACAAGCACATGCGGAAGCAAAGTAGTCTGAGTGAGACTCTAGAAAGAAAGAAAGCTTGTTGGAGCCTTTCTATCTACAATGGCCCTTCACAAGTCTTAGATCGCCACACAGGTGGCTAGCTTACTAAATCAAGTCAACATCTACATAGAATCCGTCGGAGGGTAGTATAGTCCTCTGAAAATATTGATTAAGCAAACATGAGTACAAAGTACTCAGCAAGTCTTACCACAGAATCCTATCATACATGCACATTCTCAAGGAAGGAAGTGGAGTTAATTGCAGCAAGCCAGCTTTGACTCTTGGCTAAGCTAGCCTACGTGACATACTTTGTAAAGCATTATGTCGTACACGAGTCCACTATTCACCATCACAATACTCCATCGTGGATCCTCTCTCGTCATCCCGAGAGGGCCATCCACGATACTCACACTATCTTGAGGCTTTTAGTAGTATCCATTTACTTGTCTATGAACTGATATAGGTAACCCGAAGTCCTTCTCCGTGGACACGGCTATTGAATAGATCATATTTAACCTGCGGGGTATACTTCTTCACACGCTCTCACCACTTATAAATCGTTTACACGACATGTACTAAACAACCTTCAGCGGAAGCCCAGCGTGGGTGTCGGCCACAGCCTACCTAAACACTCAAGTCCCTAGTCCGAGGTTATCGCCTATTAGGGTTCCATCCGCAGGAGTCCGGCCGAGGTTTCCCATACAGCCCCGAGCGATGTGTGCAGGGTTCCCGAGATACTAAGCGGGCACTTTCGGTACACAGACCCGCGGTGCCTACGCAACACAACCCACCTCTAAGGTCAGCGTTGCGTCGGCCCCGACATGCTACAAACACGAAACTACTTGCAACTCCGGACTATGAGCAGGGGTGGTTAAGAAGCGAGAGGGTCCATTGGTTTCGGGCCCAATGCGTGGTAGTAGCTAGTTCATGGATCACAAACACAGATCTCAGTTCTTAAGTTCGGCCTCAATGAAACAACCCACCATGTACTCCTACATGGCCTCTCATCGATACCTTTACCAAATCGTGTTCAACACTTACACTCTCGAACCAACACAACCTTTCACTCCAGTTCATCATCCCGATGAGCCAGACGACACAACTCTAAGCATAGCAAGCATAGCATGGTAGGAATCACAAACATGGCTCAATCAACTCCTACACATACTAGTGGGTTTCATCTAATTCTTTGTGGCAATGACAGGTCATGCAAAGGAAGTGGGTTCAACTACCGCAGCACACAACAGTTGAATCGCGTTGTCTTAATGCATAAAATGAGAGCGAAGCGAGAACATGGGTTTGTATCGGAATGTTCAATGAATTGCTTGCTGATGGGCTGGGGTAGAGAACTGCCCTTGGTGGGTAATCGAGGTTATCTTGAGGCGAGAACCTATCATGAAAACACACCAAAATAAACATACAACCAATATGCAACAATATGATGCATGCTATGACATGGCAAGATGAATGTGTGTTGGCCTAATGCAAGTTGAAGGGGCGGGGATGATCTCATTTGAACCAAAGGTTCAAATGATAGATCATGTGAGTTAGTCCTAATGGTGCAAAATCTTAATCTGGTTATTCAGCATAGTTAACTTGTTTTAACATGCATGAAACCTGTACCAATGGATAGAGTGTATTTTTCTGATAAATTTTCATATATAATTCTTTGCATTTGGAGTTATAGAATAAAAGTTATAAGCATTTGAAATTTGAATTATATTCGGATTTTATTATATAAAAATAATTCCAGAATTTGAATTAATCTTGTCGGCATGAGGTCAGCATGACGTCAGGGGGTCAACGGGGTCGTCCAGGTCAAACTGACCAGTGGGGCCCGCATGTCAGGTTAGTTTAACTAATTAGTTTTAATTAAAACTAAAACTAATCCTAATTAGATTAACCGAAGGGGGTCCACCTGTCATTGACCCAGAGGGTCAACAGGGCCTACGGGCGAGGTCAACTCACCGGCGTCTAGCCGCCCGGCCGAGGCAGACAGGGTGAGCAAGTGCTTTTGCACTTTCCGGCTCCAAATGGAGCAGGGGAGCATCTCTGGTAGCTAGAGGTGAGCCGCGGTTAGTGGTGGAGTTAGTTTAGGTCGGGATGGCGGAGTGGGCGCCCGGCGACGAGTCGGGCGGCGGCAAGGCTCGGCCATCGGCAGGTTAGGGGTTAGCGGCCTCGGCGAGGCGCGGGAGTCTTGTGATTAGACTCGTTGGAGAGTGGTGAGTGCGATGGGCGTAGTGGCGTGGCCATTAGGTGACCGGGGGCTCGTCGGCGACGAGCTCATGGCATGCGTTCGGTTGATCCTCGGCGCTTCGTTGTGGTGCAAGAAGAGGAGAACGGAGAGGATGGAGAGGTAGCTAGGCTCACGGTGAACTGTGGGGAGCTTCGTCGGGTCGGAGGTGGACTGATCTGGGCGGCGGCGATGGGGATCTCCGCGACCTTGAGCTCGGGCGAGGCGGGGTAGTGGCCTCGGGGTGTTGGAGCGAGGGAACTAGCTGGCTAGGGGTAGCAGGTGCGGCGGAGCTGCAGACATGACAGGGTGGAGCGTGGGCGGCGGGAACCTGGCGTCGGCAGTGGCGTGTCGGCGATAAGCGTCGGCCAGGTCGAGGGCGAGCGAGAGAGAGGGGGGGGAAGTGAGGTGTCTGGGAGGTCGGGGTGACGACGCGTGGGTCGTCCAGGCGGCGAGGCGGCGAGGGGATGAGGCAGGGCGGCGGCCAGCTGCGTGGCGCGCCCTGCGCTCGCCGGGCCGACACCAACTGCTGCTGGCCGAGCCAAGCAGCTCATTGGCCGCATGCTTTGGGCTGGGCAGGCAGGTGGGCGATCATTGGCGACAGTGGGAGTTTTCCTTTTTTTAGTCTTTTCTATTTCTGCAATTCTGTTTAGGGTTTTAAAAATACCAAAACCTTTTCAAAATTACCAAAATGCTCCTGGTCACTTGTTGGAATATTTCCAACATGAAACATTTTAGTTTAACAATTTTGAACACTTAAAATATTTTCATAATTTAAAATGCTCTTTCAAAAACTTGTGAATTAAAGTTAGAACCCTTAGGTGACCTAGAAAATGTTCCACCTTCTTTGACATGGATCCTAAACCCAAACAAAGAGGATGAGCATTTTGAAGGGCATTCAGATTCATTGAAATAAATTTTAGTAAACCCTAGTTATTTAAAAGGGGGTGTTACAGGGTTTCTGCCTTCCCCATTTCAAATTCAGATGAAATTTAAACATGATGCACACCCTAATGCATGGTCTATCGGGATGTGACAACTCACCCCACTCAAAAGAATCTCGTCCGAGATTTAGGATCTGTTCTGCGAAAAAGGTGGGGTACTCAAGTCGAAGGCGATCCTCCCTTTCCCAAGTTGCTTCTTGCTCGGAATGGTTGGACCATTGAACCTTTAGAAACTTGATATTCCGGCGTCGAGTGGTACGCTCGGTTTGATCGAGGATCTGAGCAGGGTACTCTCGATAGGTAAGGTTATCTTGGAGATCAAGCGTTTAGTGGTCCACTCCACGGATAGGATCCGAGAAGCAACGCTGAGTTGGGAAATGTGGAAGACATCATGGACCTTGGAAAGATGCGGAGGTAGTTCCAGTTGGTAGGCAACTTCCCCTCGTTTGGCAAGAATGCGAAAGGGTCCAATGTAACGAGGAGCCAACTTGCCCTTGATTCCGAATCGATGGGTTCCCTTTAAAGGAGAAACCCGGAGGTAAGCCTTCTCGCCAATTTCATAAGCCATAGGCTTATGCTTGCGGTCATATTGGCTCTTCTGACGAGATTGGGCTGTTTTCAAACTCTCACGAACAACGCGAACCTGCTCCTCTGCTTCCTGAATCATATCCGGGCCAAAGAGCTGTCTCTCCCCGGTTTCTGACCAGTTAAGAGGCGTTCGACATTTTCGTCCATAAAGAACTTCGAAAGGGGCTTTGCCCAGACTGGCTTGATAGCTATTGTTGTAAGCGAACTCGGCGAATGGAAGGCATTTCTCCCAATTCATGCCGAAAGAGATGACAGAAGCTCGAAGCATATCCTCTAAGATTTGATTGACTCGTTCCACTTGACCACTTGATTGGGGATGGAAAGCGGTGCTAAAGGAGAGACGAGTTCCCATAGCGTTTTGGAAACTTTCCCAAAATCGAGAGGTGAAGAGACTTCCACGGTCGGAGTTAATCTCTGATGGTACACCATGAAGAGACACTATTCGGGAGATGTACAAATCAGCTAGCTGGCTAGCGGTTATACTCTCACGAACAGGTAGAAAGTGGGCTACTTTGGAAAGACGATCAACAACGACGAAGATAGCGTTATTCCCTCTCTTGGTCCTGGGAAACCCGGTAATGAAATCCATACCGATTTTATCCCATTTCCATTCAGGAATTTCCAAAGGTTGAAGGGTACCAGCAGGCCGTTGATGCTCTGCTTTAACCCGACGACAAACGTCGCAGTTAGCAATGTATTGAGCGATTTCTCTCTTCATCCTAGTCCACCAAAACCTCTGGCGTAGATCTTGATACATTTTAGTACTACCAGGATGAATGGTGAGAGGAGAGTCATGAGCTTCCTTAAGGATCAATCGCCTCGGGTTGCACCTTGGGGACCACTAGGCGGTCTCCAAAGAACACGACACCTTGTTCATCAATGGAGAAACAATCTGCGACTCCTTTCTTGATGTTTCTCCTGATACGGGAGATTCCCGGATCTACCTTCTGTGCTTTGATGATCTGATCCGTAAGGGTAGGTTTCGCCACCAGGGTGGAGAGGAATCCTCGAGGAACAATGTGAAGATTAAGCTTACGAAATTCCTCGTGGAGAATTGGTTGACTTTGTTGTAACATCAAATTGTTACAATAAGATTTGCGACTTAGTGCATCAGCCATGACATTGGCCTTGCCTGGGGTGTAGGATATTCCTAAGTCGAAATCTGTAATCAACTCGACCAACGTCTTTGCACGAGATTCAAATCCGGTTGGGTGAAGATGTATTTCAGACTTTGGTGATCTGTAGATTTAGCAGCGATTACCGGAAAGGTAATGTCGCCAGGTTTTGAGTGCATGAACCCTCGCTGCAAGCTCTAGATCGTGTGTGGGATAGTTATCCTCATGTGGGCGAATCGCCGGGATGCGTAGGCAATCACATGACGATCTTGCATGAGTATGCAACCTAGTCCTTGTCGCGAGGCGTCGCAATAGATAATAAAGTCCTTAGAAATCTGGTGGAACAAATGCACGGAGCAGATGTCGAGCGTCTTTTCAGTTCTGAAAGCTGATCTCGCCTTGTGGGCGTCCTCGAACTTCTTATCTTTCTTGAGGAGTTCGGTTAGAGGTTTAGCAACTTTAGAAATTCTCGTGAAGCGGCAATAGCTCGCTAAACCGAGGAAACTCGAACTTGCTTGACCGATTCAGGTGGAGTCGATCAAGGACAGCTTGAACTTCGCTTCGGGATTGACAGCAATACCCTTACCAGAAATTACATGTCCTAGATAGGTCATACGGTAACCAGAATTCACACTTAGAGAATTTGGCATAAAGGCGGTGCTCTCGAAGTTTCATCAATACTAGCCTTAGATGTTGGCATGTTCTTCCTCATTCTTGGAGTAGATGAGTATATCATCGAGGTATACCACGGCAATTTATCCAAATACTCCATGAAGATTGAGTTCATTAACCGAGAGAAGGTGGCTGGAGCATTGGTTAATCCGAAGGACATGACGGTGTACTCGTATTGGCCATAACGAGTGACAAAGGCCGTTTTGGGTATGTCCCGTTCTTGATTTTGATTTGATGGTAGCCCAACCTCAAATCCATCTTGGAAAGGCGAGGATCCAGCGAGCTGATCATACGGTCGTTGATCCCGGGAGCGGATACTTGTTCTTGATAGTGACCAAATTGACGGTCGGTAATCTACAACCATCCGATCCGTACCATCCTTCTTCTTGACGAAGAGGACGGGCAAGCCCATGGAGATGAACTAGGACGGATGAAACCCTTTTGCAAGGATTCATCGAGTTGTTTCTTAAGTTCAGCTAGTTCTAGGGTGCCATCTTATAGGGTCTTCTAGAGATTGGGGCGGTTCCGGAACAAGATCTATCACGAACTCGACATCCTGTCGGTGGAACACCGGCAGTTCTTCGGAAAGACATCCGGAAAATCACGGACTACGGAATATCTTGAGGTGCGGAAGGGGTTGGCATTTAAAGAGTAAAGTCGGCGCTTAGACACTCGGGTTAAAACATCCTTTGTTTTACCCAAGGATGGAATGAGTTGAGCGGTTCTAGTAGAGCAATCGATCTTGGCATAATGGGCTGACATCGGTCCATACCCAAGATGATGTTTATGTCAGAGGACTTAAGAGCTATTAAAGATGCGAGAAAGACTAATCATCGACAAAATTTCATTCCCATGACTTATTCTAGAGGTTTGCCATCTAGAACCGGGAGTTTGAATTTCCATGGAGGTAGGCATGTCACGAGAATGTGGTGTTGTGCAATCGAGCATAGCTCTCGAAAATAAATGAATGAGATGCTCGATGATCGAAAGAACGATTGCGGATGGCAATTAACAAGAAGCGTGCCGAGGGCGGCGTTGGGATCCTCATAGGTTTCTTGGCGGAGACATAGTTGACATGGCCACGGCGGTGGCAACCGGCTTGGCATAGGGAACCTTTCTGCTGGCTTGCCGCGCCGGTGAGACTTTCCACTTGATTGGGGTTGTTCGGGGACACTCTCGAATATAGTGGCCCGTCTCTCCACATTTGAAGCAAGTGATCACATTTGGCCGTGGGGCCACATTAGCGATTGGACCTCCATATGTCTTGGGTGGAAAATACGGCTGGTTGGGGCGGCGCCTCGAAGGATGGCCTCGGGGTGTACACAGGTGGTAGAGCCGTGTTGGGACCCAAACCCGGCGCTTCTGGGAACTAGAGCCGGATGATGATCCAGAATCTCGGATGTGCTTGCGTGAAGCCTCGAAATCAGTCTGCCCAGTCTCGGCGCTGATAGCCTTATTGACTAGCTTCGAGAAAGAGGTACATTCATGTAGACGGAGATCTCGGCGTAGTTCGAGGCTAAGTCCTTACGGAACCTCGCCTTTTCTTAGCATCGGTAGAAACTTCTTGGGAGCATAACGTGCTAACCTCCCGAATTCAGCGGTATAGGCATCCTTTGTCGACCGCCTTGGGTGAAACTGCAGAATTCCTCACGTTTGCGGTCCATAAGTCCTACGGAATATGGTGCTCGCGAAGGCGGCATCAATTCATCCCAAGTTGTAACTTGTCCAGCGGACGCATAGCCTCATAGTTTTCCCACGAGATGGCGGGGCCTTCCGGATGATAGGCGGCAAAGATAACTTTGTCGACCTCGGCCACGATGGCGGAACGCAGCTTGTGGTGGATCTCATGCGGAGCCAATCATCGGCGTCGAGTGGCTCGACGGACATTTGAATTTTGGAGGATATAGCTTGCGAAGTCATTGAGTGAAACCCCATCGCTTCTTGGCTGGCGTGCTGTGTTTTGTTCAATCCGCTCCAATAAGCGGTTGGTTTTGCGCTTATTATGTTCGCTTCGACATCACCTCGGCCAAGGATGGCGGTTGCGGCGATTCACATTTCGGCTGCACGGCCTCTCCTGCTCTGGAACAGCAGGAGAATTTGAGTGTTGACCATCACGGGAGACAAAACAAAGGTTTAAACCAGGATGGCAGAATTTAACAAGGAAGTGCGGAAGGAATGGACAGCATGGAATGCAAAGATGTTCAACCGTATGACATGGTAATATAAACTGCCATATATATATACCAGCGGTCATACACACCATTCATAGTCTAGTACAAGCTGACGGAGTACAACTATAAGGAAAGGCGTTACATCTCATGGAAGCATTCCAACTCCTATACATTATTTTCTACACTTAGGAGCGATACACACTAGTCGTATTCCACGAGTCACGCAGGGCGGTGGAAACACAACCATTACCATACTAGGAATACTACTACTATCTCGGGCAGCTCCATAGTAGTCCTCATAGAAGTCACCACCCAGACACAGAAGTGGAACATGATCGTCAGAAGCAGACAATCTGTGGAGCACTGTGGACCATAAGGACTCGGATGTGGTCGTGGACCCACAAAGGGTGGCGAAGAGGCCCACGAGGAGGTGATGCCTCCAACCTCACGCCACTCCATGAAGTCCGCAGACTCGCCCATACGAGGTACAAATCTCTCATGTCCATACATCCGCTTGCACGGCGGTGCAAACCTAGTCGAGTAGCCCAGTGGTCGGCACGGGCATTAAATAGCTCCATCGCAAGGCCGGTTCTCACGGTCCTTGTCCTCCAACAACTTCGGTAGTGGTGCGGAGGTGAGTCCTCATGGGATGCATCACTGTACAAACCACGAAGGTAGCCATGCGCCCGGAAGAGATCTTGGCATATAGCGGAAGTCGGTGTTGCTCGATAAAGCAGTCTGGCTCGAATAATAGTCATCATGGAATAGGCTGCATCTTGTGCAGACATTCCAATAGTGATTCGAGCCCATAGGAACAAAGTGAAGTGGCTCAAGAGCTCGGGATAGGATGGATAAATCCGGACCGTGCATAGGTATTGGCTTTGATTGAAATCCTGAACTGCTCCTCGGCGGTATATTCGTGGATACCATCGATAACCAGCCTCAATCATCACCCTAACCAACATGGCCGTGTGACCGCACACATCAATGCAATGGTCGAGGCGAACCACTTGGTTACGGGAACGGTGGCCATCTGAAAGCACAGCCATAATGCAAAGGCATTAGAATTCCTAGGAAAATCGGGCAGCATAACATCTGTAAATGCTCAAATCAAATTTGAGACATTCAAAATCAGATTTGCAAAACCACTCAACAACATCATATCAAGGTTCTGGTTCAAGTAATAGCATACTAAAATTTAGTAACACTGGACTGAGGATGTAACCAACAATCCTATAAGGTACTACGGAGTAGTAACACGTGAACCTGATAGAGAAAAGAGAGCCTAGTCCTAACCCACGTTGAATGAGAAGAGGATGACTCAGATCAGAGGGCATAAGGGTAAGGAGTAAAAAGAGCCTTACGTTCCCTCCCACAATCAATTCCCCTACATATAACTAAAGCATTTCTAGACTCAACTTCGACCAGTTTGGCTTAGCGGACCTCACAGCAGCCCTGCTCGATGCCAACGCTGTCAGGACCCCGATTCCAAGTCACATCGACCTAGCTGGTAACACATCATATCACTTTGCGGCCTCACGCACGGTATCCCTACGTGTGTCGCCTTACCATGGCCCGGGACCATTTGCGTCTTTTGGCTCACGTATATGACAGTGTCGCTAGCATCCACATGACAAAGAACCCGGGCCGACATGGCTAGTCGTGAACCCAAAGCGGCACTAACCTATGGGGACATGCATACATGAAACACTTGAGCATGTCGGTCATCAGCGTATGAACTTGGGCTGTAGCTTTGGGCTAACAGGACTCCGGTATTCCGGCTGTAGCAGCTAGGCGGACTCAAGTATCACCGCGTGACATTTCCCGTAAGGGACAGACATAAGAACGAAATGAATCACATGCCGCCAGTCAAGTGTCCAAGCAGTAGTCTTTGGGCTAGCAGGACTCCGTGAACCGGGCAGAAGCGGACTACTATCGCTCGAAGCACGAGACTACATTTCCCCATATGAGAGGCTGCCAAGGATAAACAACTAGATTGTCGGATCCCACTCATACCAAGCATTTCAATCATACACGCAATATGCCCGATATGAGTAAATACAACAAGGCATCACAACAAAACTCTACAACTCAAATACTTTATTTAAGAGGCTCCGAGGAGCCATACATAACATATTCATACAGGTAGGGGTCACATGACCCAACACTCAAGTCATACAATCATACAAGCACATGCGGAAGCAAAGTAGTCTGAGTACAGACTCTAGAAAGAAAGAAAGCTTGTTGGAGCCTTTCTATCTACAATGGCCCTTCACAAGTCTTAGATCGCCACCTGGGTGGCTAGCTTACTCGTCGAAGTCAACATCTACATAGAATCCGTCGGAGGGGGTAGTATAGTCCTCTGAAAAATATTGATTAAGCAAACATGAGTACAAAGTACTCAGCAAGTCTTACCACAGAATCCTATCATACATGCACATTCTCAAGGAAGGAAGTGGAGTTAATTGCAGCAAGCCAGCTTTGACTCTTGGCTAAGCTAGCCTACGTGACATACTTTGTAAAGCATTATGTCGTACTGCGAGTCCACTATTCACCATCACAATACTCCATCGTGGATCCTCTCTCGTCATCCCCGAGAGGGCCATCCACGATACTCACACTATCTTGAGGCTTTTAGTAGTATCCATTTACTTGTCTATGAACTGATATAGGTAACCCGAAGTCCTTCTCCGTGGACACGGCTATTCAATAGATCATATTTAACCTGCGGGGTATACTTCTTCACACACGCTCTCACCACTTATAAATGCGTTTACGACATGTACTAAACAACCTTCAAGCGGAAGCCCAGCGTGGGTGTCGGCCACAGCCTACCTAAACACTCAAGTCCCTAGTCCAGGTTATCGCCTATTCGGGTTCCATCCGCAGGAGTCGGCCGAGGTTTCCCATACAGCCCGAGCGATGTGTGCGGGGTTCCCGAGATACCAAGCGGGCACTTTCGGTACACCGACCCGCGGTGCCTACCGCAACACAACCCACCTCTAAGGTCAGCGTTATGCGGCCCCAACATGCTACAAACACGAAACTACTTGCAACTCCGGACTATGAACAGGGGTGGTTAAGAAGCGAGAGGGTCCATTGGTTTGGGCCCAATGCGTGGTAGTAGCTAGTTCATGGATCACAAACACAGATCTCAGTTCTTAAGTTCGGCCTCAATGAAACAACCCACCATGTACTCCTACATGGCCTCTCATCGATACCTTTACCAAATCGTGTTCAACACTTACACTCTCGAACCAACACAACCTTTCACTCCAGTTCATCATCCCGATGAGCCGGACGACACAACTCTAAGCATAGCAAGCATAGCATGGTAGGAATCACAAACATGGCTCAATCAACTCCTACACATACTAGTGGGTTTCATCTAATTCTTGTGGCAATGACAGTCATGCAAAGGAAGTGGGTTCAACTACCGCAGCACACAACAGTTGAATCGCGTTGTCTTAATGCAGATAAAATGAGAGCGAAGCGAGAACATGGGTTTGTATCGGAATGTTCAATGAATTGCTTGCTGATGGGCTGGGGTAGAGAACGCCCTTGGTGGGTAATCGAGGTTATCTTGAGGCAGAACCTATCATGAAAACACACCAAAATAAACATACAACCAATATGCAACAATATGATGCATGCTATGACATGGCAAGATGAATGTGTGTTGGCCTAATGCAAGTTGAAGGGACGGGGATGATCTCATTTGAACCAAAGGTTCAAATGATAGATCATGTGAGTTAGTCCTAATGGTGCAAAATCTTAATCTGGTTATTCAGCATAGTTAACTTGTTTTAACATGCATGAAACCTGTACCAATGGATAGAGTGTATTTTTCTGATAAATTTTCATATATAATTCTTTGCATTTGGAGTTATAGAATAAAAGTTATAAGCATTTGAAATTTGAATTATATTCTGGATTTTATTATATAAAATAATTCCAGAATTTGAATTAATCTTGTCGATGAGGTCAACATGACGTCGAGGGTCAGCGGGTCGTCCAGGTCAAACTGACCAGTGGGGCCCGCATGTCGAATTAGTTTAACTAATTAGTTTTAATTAAAACTAAAACTAATCCTAATTAGATTAACCGAGGGGTCCACTGTCATTGACCCAGGGTCAACAGGCCCACGGGCGAGGTCAACTCACGGCGTCTAGCCGCTTGGCGAGGCCAGACGCAGGCGGAGCAAGTGCTTTGCACTTTCCGGGCTCCAAATGGAGCAGGGGAGCATCTACGGTAGCTAGAGGTGAGCCGCGGTTAGTGGTGGAGTTAGTTTAGGTCGGGATGGCGGAGTGGGCGCCCGGCGACAGTCGAGGCGGCGACCGGGCTCGACCATCGGCGGGTTAGGGGTTAGCGGCCTCGGCGAGGCGCGGGAGTCTGTGATTAGACTCGTTGGAGAGTGGTGAGTGCGATGGGCGTGAGTGGCGTGGCCATTAGGTGACCGGGGCTCGTCGGCGACGAGCTCCGGCGGTGATGTTCAGTTGATCCTCGGCGCTTCGCTGTGGTGCAAGAAGAGGAGAACGGAGAGGATGGAGAGGTAGCTAGGCTCACGGTGAACCTGTGGGGAGCTTCGTCGGGTCGGAGGTGGACTGATCTGTGGCGGCGGCGATGGGGATCTCCGGCGACCTTGAGCTCGGGCGAGGCGGGGTAGTGGCCTCGGGGTGTTGGAGCGAGGAACTAGCTGGCTAGGGGTAGCAGGTGCGGCGGAGCTGCAGACACGACAGGGTGGAGCGTGGGCGGCGGGGAGCACGGCGTCGGCGGTGGTGTGTCGGCGATGGCGTCGGCCAGGTCGAGGGCGAGAGAGAGAGAGGCGGGGGGTGAGGTGTCAGGGAGGTCGGGGTGACGGCGTGGGTCGCCCAGCGGCGAGGCGGCGAGGATGAGGCAGGCGGCGGCCAGCTGCGTGGCGCCCTGCGCTCGGCCGGCACAGCCGCCTGCTGCTGGCCGAGCCAAGCAGCTCATTGGCCATGCTTCTTTGGGCTGGGCAGGTGGTGGGCGGTCATTGGCACAGTGGGATTTTTCCATTTTTTAGTCTTTTCTATTTCTGCAATTCTGTTTAGGGTTTTAAAAATACCAAAACCTTTTCAAAATTACCAAAATGCTCCTGGTCACTTGTTGGAATATTTCCAACATGAAACATTTTAGTTTAACAATTTTGAACACTTAAAATATTTTCATAATTTAAAATGCTCTTTCCAAAAACTTGTGAATTAAAGTTAGAACCCTTAGGTGACCTAGAAAATGTTCCACCTTCTTTGACATGGATCCTAAACCCAAACAAAGAGGATGAGCATTTTGAAGGGCATTCAGATTCATTGAAATAAATTTTAGTAAACCCTAGTTATTTAAAAGGGGGGTGTTACAGGGTTTCTGCCTTCCCCATTTCAAATTCAGATGAAATTTAAACATGATGCACACCCTAATGCATGGTCTATCTGGGATGTGACAGTCAGATGCAAGACAAAGCAGAAAACTGAAGGATTACAAGTAGCAGAGACAAGATCTTACTCTTCCTCTTCTTCATCGGAGCTGAGAGCGGAGAATTCAAATTCCGCTCTGCCTCCGGTGCGACGAGCTGGAGGAGTAGGCTCCCTCGGACGTTTGGCGGGTGCGGAGGCCGTGGCTCCAGAAGGCCCCGCTCCCGTTGCTGTGGCGACATGAGGCGCTCCCGCGGCAACAGTGCTTGCCGCGGTGGAGCGCGTCGGGCGGCGAGGCGGCTGTTGGCCCGTCTGCCGCCCCGCCACTTCTCTGGTCTTGCGGAGGCGCCTTCTTGGTGGGGCCGCGGGCTCCTCCCGCGGCAAGCTACTTGAAGACGGAGGGGAGGCGCCCCCGACAGGTTCGTTCGGCTCAGCGTCGGACTCGGCCTGCTCCTCCTCGCCGGCAAACTCCTCTCGATCGGCAAGGCTTGCCGCCTCGGCTGCCTCTGCCTCCTCCACGGTGAACCCAAACACGCCAGCAGCGGCAGCTTCCGCCGCCTCCTCCAACATTGTGGCAATGCGCACCATCTCTTGCTCGGTGGTGTCGTGGGTGAGCCACTTCTTCTCGTCGGCGCGGATTGGCACTTCTTCCAAGTTGTCGAAGAACTGCTGCACGACGTGATGCTGAGGAACTCCGAAGGGTGCGTCCTGCCATCATACTTCTCTGGCACATCTGGCTTGAAGTTTTTCTTGTCGGGCCACTGGACTTGCCGCAGCTCACGAGTGAACGCAGGGTCACCTGGTTCCCCTGGCGCATGCATGTCAACAGCGGGCCCAGCGCGCTGGTCAGATTGACGCCACGCTTCTCTTCGGGGCTCGATGCGGGTTCGAGCGTCTTCTTGTTGCCGTTCTTGAAGAACTTGGCGCTGATCACGGCGAGCTCGTGGATCCGACGACGCCGGTGGAGTCGCCGTCGAGGTGGATCCGAGGAGCTGGTGATCTTAGCCTTCGACCGGGAGTGCATGGTGGTTGCACCCCATAGGTTTAAATCGCCAACGGCTCGTGCCTTGTCGTCTCGCCGCGGCAAGAATGCAGTTGGTTGCCGTGGAGTGTCGCCGTTGGCAAAGCCGATGAGACTCTGGATGGTGGCCCTCCATTCGTCGACCTTGTCGCCCGTTGGAGGGTAGTCTAGAAGCAGTTGAGCTCTCGCCAAGGCTTCCGCTGGAGTGGTGGGTGGCAATGGCGTACGGCGCGAGGAATGGGATATGCTCGGACTTCTAACCAAGTTAGAAGGAGCAGCATCCCGTCCAGGCGATCGTACTCCGCTTCGTACCGACATCTTTGGCGTGCATGCGGGTCTCGAGGGCCTCGGGATCCTCCATCTTGGCCTTGATCCAACGAGCGTATGGCGCTGCGAGTACCATGACGCTGTCGGTCCCGCGCCTCTTGAGATGAACGCGGTGCGTATCCAGACGCCGAGGTCTGCGCCGCCTTGTCCTTGGACCTGGCAGCGTCGTGGGCTCCCTCGGCGATGCCGCTTCCTCCGCCGGCGTCTTCCCCACCACTCATCAGCTCTGGTGGTGGGTTTGACGCGGACGGCTCTGCTACCGCTGAAGACTTCTTCTTCGGTGGCATGTTGATGAAGGTGATGAAGAAGTTGCTCGTGTGACCGCTGGATCAGGTTCACACAGCCTCGACGCCCCCTACCTGGCGTGCCAAAGATGTCGGGGAAGCTGATCGTGACCCGCGAACACCTATGGGACCTGGCGGACCGAGTCCCTTGTGGTTCGGAGGGGGGCGGAGAATGCACAAAGAGCAGATCGAAGCAATGCACACGAGCAGTTTTACCCAGCTTCGGAGCTCTCCGGAGAGATAATACTCCTACTACTGCTTGGTTGATTGTATTGTGTTCTTGCTAGGGAGCAATGGGAGATACAAAACCTAGCCTGAGTGAGTGTAGTCTTGAATGAGTCGAATGAACCGAACGGAGCCGAACCCTTTCTATGTTGCACACGGGCCTCCTTTTATAGGCTCAAGGGGTCACCGACAGGTGGCAACACAGATGAGGGAAAAAATGGGAAAATAGTAGTTGGTGCACCGACTTGTACAGTGTACAGTGCATATACCTAACTCTGACGGCAAGGGACAAGATCAATAAATGCACGCCCCATCGCCTAAACAAAGGCTGTGAGGGACCGTCAAGTGCACCACCGTTTGCCACGATGGTAAGCTTGTCAGCGCCGCTTATCGCTAATCCCCGCTGGCTGCACATCCCTTCGACACGCACGCCTGGAATGGCCCCATGACGACACGTTGGTGGATGAGCTGGAGCGGAGATGAAGAGAGTTGCTTGCCGCGGCAAGCGCCTTGCCGCTGCTGAACCCTTGTCGCACTCGGGAGCTTGTCGCTCACCGAGCCTTCCCGGCAAGCTCCAATTGCCGGGGTCTTGTTTCCTTCGTGCCTTGGGTGGCCTTCCCGGCAAGCTCCTCTTGCCGGGGCCTTGAGTACTTTGTTCTTGAATGGCTCCAAAGGAGCCGTGGAGGACCTTGGCGGTCACTAGGCCAGCCCTGCACCATCGAGCTCCACCGGCAAGCGCAAGAAGATGATGGCAGCTCCGCAAAAGACCAAGAAGGTGTCCGCCAAGGAGGACGGCACTGGTGGTAACTTCACCATCAGTGCCACGTTTGACCCTAAATAGAAAGGCGAGCTCGTTGCTTTCCTGCGGGCGAATGTCGATGTGTTTGCATGGCAACCGTCTGACATCCCCGGTGTTCCCAGGAAAGTAATTGAGCACCACCTAGTTGTCTGTCCTCATCGCGCGCCCGTCAAGCAAAAGTTAGGAAACAGGCGTTGGGCGCCAAGAGTTAAATGTGAAGAGATCAAGAAACTGGAAGCAGCAGGCCTTGTCGGAGAGTGCTCCATCCCACGTGGTTGGCCAATCCGGTAGTTATGCGCAAAGGCAAATGGGAAATGGAGACTTTGTATTGACTTCACAGATGTTAATAAAGCTTGTCCCAAAGACCCATTTCCTTTGCCACGTATCGACCAGATTGTTGACTCCACGGCTGGATGTGATTTGCTCTCATTTCTTGATGCATATTCAGGATATCATCAGATCTTCATGGCAGAAGAAGATGAAGAGAAAACCGCATTCATTACGCCAAGGTCCTCGCGCCGTACGCCTTTGCCAACCACCACTCCAGCGGAAGCCTTGGTGAGAGCTCAACTCCTTCTAGACTACCCTCCAACGGCCGACATGGTCGACGAATGGAGGGCCACCATCCAGAGTCTCATCGGCTTTGCCAATGGCGACGTTCCGCGGCAACCAACTGCGTCCTTGCCGCGGCGAGACGACAAGGCACGAGCCGGTGGCGACGAGACCTGCGGGGGTGCAACCACCATGCACTCCCCTTCCCGAAGGCCAGGATCACCAGCTCCTCGGATCCACCTCGACAGCGACTCCACCGCGTCATCGGATCCACGAGCTCGCCGTGATCAGCGCCAAGTTCTTCAAGAATGGCAACAAGAAGGCGCTCGAACCCGCGCCGGCGCGAAGAAAGCGCAGCGTCAATCGACAAGCCAGCGCGGGTCATGTTGACATGCATCGTGTAACATCCCAAATTTTCAATTTGGAATGTTATACATTAGGTCATCATGCATATCATATTTTCTCGCATTTTCCGATCCTAGAAATTTCACGCAACTCAAGGACCCTCGGAGAAGTTGGAAGTTTCATTATTTTCATATTTGGGAATCTCTCAAATTTTGAAAATAGGATCATTGGATTATTTAAATTATCTTCATAAAGTTTTTCCTATAAAAACATCTTGAGAGGAATAATATGACTTTCCCAAACAATTAGGAAAAGTGAAGATATTATAAATAAACCAAATTTGGTTTTGAAAGATTTATTTTGCTTAGGCAAAAATGAGCATTTTAAAAATTTTATGCATGTATATTATTTTTAAAGTTCATTTTGTTCGACTCATTTTTAGGAGTCGGGGAAAATTTGTTTTATTTAATTTGGAGTTCATTTGGTATTTTTTTTATTTCATTTGGTTTAAAGTTTTATTTAAAAAAAACAGCGCCCCCCCCCCCCTGACCGAGGCCCAGCCGGCCCAAGCCAGCCAGGCCCAGGCCCAGCGCCCCGGCCCACCTCCCTCGCCTCCCTCGCCTGCCGCCGCGCCCTGGTCTCCCCCGCCAAGACGCCATCGCCCGCCCGCCTCGAGTCCCGCCTGACCCGGCCTCCCTTGGCCCCCTCCCAAGCCACCCCCCCCTCGCCTTTATAACCCCGGCCCCCTCTCTCTCACCCCCAAGCAGCCGGGAGCCGCCACCCAGCCCGGCCTTGGCTCCTTGCCGCCGCCGCCGCCGTGGGCGTCGCCGCCGCCGCCGTGGACCTCGCCGCCCGACGCCTTGAACCCGCCGAGCCCCGCCGCCCGGACCTCGCCGGCGATCGCGGAGAGCCGCCCGCCCGCCCCGATCGGTTTATCCCTCGAACCGTCGGTTTTTTAAAAAAAATAATATGTTTGGTTTTTTTAAGAAAACCTAGATTGGTTTTTTTTTCGGTTTTCTTATTTAACGGACGTTCACCGAACTGTTCGTTTCAATGAACGCGTTCGTTAGATTCGTTCTGTTAACGAACGTTCGCTTTTTAACTCGTTCGTCGTTTTTCTTTTTAATCGGAATTAATCCATTATTTTCTGATTTTATTTCAGATCTGATTTTCAAAACTGTTTTATTTCTCGCTCGTTTATCGGAATCAGGTGATTCAAGCGCCTGGAGTTTCATAACGAAACCGCCGTTCCGATTATCCTACTTTCACAGAGTTTTGCCACTGTGAAATTTTGACCTAATTTCAGATTGCTAAACCGAGACGTTCTCTCTCGAGTTTCGACTTTCGGAGTTGTTTTGATTCGATTCTTTTGCAACCAGGGTTCTTAAGTTGAACTTTCTGGTTAGATCTTTTATTCGAGATTTCCCCGTGCATTAGATGAGTACTTATTGTATGCTTGTTGTTTGTCTGCGTTAGATCACCGGAGTCGCCGCTTGTTATTTGAATCTCTAGGACTCATGGATCATCGGCAAGGCAAGTAACACTTGATCATACCTTTTCTCATACCCAGTTTTATGCATTAGATCTATTCCTCAAACACTTGCATGATTAGGATCTAATTAAATTGTGGGTATTGGGAAGTAGATTGAGGTAGTACCTATTACTGTTTTACTTATGAAACCTTGGGAGTTACTTCTACATTTGCTTGATCATGCCATGCTATGCTAGTAGGCGTGGATTGGGTGAGTGAATATCCATGACAGATGTGAAATTGTTAATTAATGGTTTATCTAAGGTGGCAACCTAACACACATCTGGGTGGATTGAGGCACTGGTTTCCATCGAGACTTGCTGTATTTCTTGGACCGCCACCCGGGCTCTAAGGGATCATAAGATTTTCAAGCTGGAAACTTCCGTGTGCAGCCACAAGCCAATTATGGGCTCTGGCGTAGTTGACTAAGTTGTGCGAACTCTTACGGGTAGGCTAGCTGATGTAGGGGATGTAGGTTGATACGGTCTACCCACATGTAAGGTGCTAAGCGCTTACGAAAGACTATGTCTCGGTCATCCGTTTCTCAAACACCATGTAGTCACGAGAATCAAGCGGAGGCGATCGAGTCTTGTGGGGAAAAGTCGCTAACCTCTGCAGAGTGTATAAACTAATCATGATTAGCCGTGTCCCGGTTATGGACAATTTGAGTATCCGGTACTTGATTATCATGTGAATCTCAACATGTTACTTCTAAATAAAAGTTATTGGGTTTTGATGAGTACTTTTTAATTGGGATTGAGGATCTTGTCAACCATTCTCAATGTTTAACAACCACCATGATAGTTAAATAAAATTATTCCTTTGATGTAGGGAAAAATCAACTTTATGCAAATGTAACAGAGAGCCTTACCACCAGCCAAATATGCATGTAGTATAGGCTTATTCATTCATTGCTCTTATGTGTTACATTGCGGCATATTCCATGTCTTGACCCGTTTTGGGCTGCAACTTTTCACGTTGCAGACTTTCGAACGACAGTAAGGTGTTAGGTCGTGGTTCTATACTCGGTGATGCCGTTGGAGTTGATGGACTCGCTTATCTTCCAAGCCTTCATTGTTATTATTAGATGGCCTTAAGCCATATTATTGTATTCAGTTCCTTGTGGACAACGATGTAATAAGTGTGTGATTGCTACTCTGCTATAAATCCTTGAAATCTTGTGTGGTGTCGGCATTCTTGATCCGAGGATGACACCGAGCACGAGCGCTAGATCCATTCGGTCTGGTCGCTCTGAGAATGGTATCGAGCACCGCCGACCGTGTTGTAGGACCACGACCACTAAGTTAAAGCCATAGATCACTCTCTCTTCCCATTTTCTAACTCCTCATCTTTTCTACTCTCTTTAGGATGACGGACGCGAAGATCAAGTACACCCAACCGGATGAAGGCACACCTTTTGGATTTCACTTGAAGGAAGTTACTAAGTACACGAACATTGGATTACCAAGCTTCACCGAACTTTCAGCGCCACTCTGCTCAAGAGGAGCGCTGGAAGATTCATGCTCACGTTCGGGAAGGACATTCGCCCCAATCACCAAGCCTATAGATAGTGTTTTCATGCACCCACTTGGAGTGCAGGAAAAGAGCATGGCAGCTCACATCACCATGGGACGTATTGGAGAAGTTTATCAAGAAGATCTCAAGGACACCATCTACCAGATTTGCGGACGCCGAGATGACAAGCGGGGCGTCGTCAACACCAAGAAGGATAGGTCCATTGCAGCTTTCATCCGGGAGTTAAATCAGCACATTCGACGCCAGAAAACCAAATGTGCAATGACATGTTGGAGTTGCGAAGACGAAGGAAAGGATCATCGAATTGGAAGAAGAACTAAAGACTACACGCAAGACTACATGGATGAGATCGTAGCTCGGCAAGACACAATAACGATCTTAAGTACGAGATCGAAGAACTCAAGAAGAAGTTGGCGCTCAGGAATGAAGGCCGAGTATGTCGAACACCCAATCGACTACATCAACATCGGCGACACAGATTCGGATCCAAGTGAACCCGATTTTGAAGACGAAGTGGAGCGGACATCATGGAGTCTTCCACCGGTTCAAATTAGTAGAAGTCCCCCACATATTAGTAGTATTCCCTCCATGTAAACATTATAGTACACGCACTTTTGCGATAGTTAGATCGTTGTAACCCTTGTTTGATTGAATGAAGTGATTTTGTGTGCATTTGCTCATGTGCATTTGGGTAGTGATTCCCCTTAGACCTCATTCTATTCTACATTTCTCTTCTCTTCTAAACCCATCAGATGCCTCCGAGACGCGACCCCGGATTCGTTTTCCCGCCAGAGATCACCCAATTGATCCAGCAGCAGAATACCCTGATTCAAACATTGGTGCAGAACAACAACAACAACAACAACCCACCGCCACCACCACCACTGCGGATCATCGACTCGTTTCCTTAGATGAACCCGCGGTGTATTCCGAAGAGCACCGAGCCAATTGTAGCAGATGGTGGCTCCGCAAGATAGGAAGGGAGCTGACCACTGCGGGATGCACAGATGGTGAAAGAGTGAAGTTTGCAGCACATCAGCTTGAAGGACCCGCAGCAAGCATGGTGGGAGAATTTCACAGCCACTTATCCCGTGAACAACATCACATGGGACCGGTTTGACAAGCTTTTCGACAGCCCATGTTTCAGCGAGGAGCCATGGCCATGAAGAAGCGTGAGTTTATAACTTACGCCAAGGAGGAAGGACTGTTGGCGATCGTGGATGACTTTAGCAAATTAGCACGTTATGCCCCGGATGACGTTACTACGGATGCAGCTAAGCAGGAGAAGTTTCTAGAAGGACTGAATGATGAGTTCAGCATGCCGTTGATGGTAGCAAGTTTCAACAACTACCGGAGTTAGTAGACCGAGCTCTCATGATTGAAGGAAAGCAGCAACAAATTGAGAACATAGCGGAAGTATGGACAAGGGAAGTATAACTCTGGATCCCAGCGAAGCCTCGTTATACCCTAAATCAGGAATTCAGTTTCAGCATACCCATGGAGGAGGTAATTCGCACAACCATAATGGCACCAAGAATGGGAGCGGAATGGAGGAAGCAGCGGACAGAACCGCACCAACCCGTCTACACCATCCAAGGTAGACTGAGTCACATTACTTGCTTTAAGTGCCGCAAGACGGGCATTATGCAAATGATATCGAGAAGGCGAATGGAAATGGCAATGGAAGCTCGAAAGAAGCCCAACCCTTTCAACAGGGGACAGGTGAACCACATTGATGTGGAGGAGGTTGAAGATCAGCCCGATCACGATGTCGGTAAGTTTTGGTTAAGTCATTTACTGCAGTTGTTCTTTTTGATCTTGGTGCATCGCATTCATACATATCAAGGGATTTGTGGATAAGTACAAGTTACCAACCCAAGCCCTTAGGTCACCCATGCTAGTAACCTCACCGGAGCAGAGTACATGGCTAGTAAATGGTGTGATCGATGCCACTAAGGATTGGACACTATGTTTTCCCCTCGGACCTAATAGTTACGGAATCCCAAGGATTGGATGTGATATTAGGAATGGATTGGTTATCAAAGTATGGAGGAAACATAGATTGTACCACAAGGTCAATTTTGCTCACCACACCGAAGGAAGAAGGATTAAGTATGTATCACGGCACGAGCCGAGGAGAGCACAAGTTAATTGCTTATCGAGGTGGTACGGGAAGAAGTACCGGTGGTGAAGGATTATCTGATGTATTTCGGAAGAGTTGCAGGGAATGCCACGGATAGAGACATTGAGTTTTGATCGAGCTGTTGCGAGGAACAGGCCCGATATCGAAGCGACCGTACAGGATGCCCGCAAAGGATTTGGCAGAAATTAAGAAGCAGATTAAGGAACTATTGGATAAAGGTTTTATTCGCCCAAGTTCTTCACCTTGGGGATCACCCGTTTTGTTGGTGGAGAAGAAGGATGGATCGTTGAGAATGGTTGTTGATTACCGTGGATTGAATGAAGTAACAATCAAGAACAAGTACCCACTACCTATGATAAATGATCTGTTTGATCGCTTGCAAGGAGCCAAAGTGTTTTCCAAGATCGACTTGCGATCGGGTACCATCGATTGAAGATTAAGGAGCAGGACATACCCAAGACAGCATTTACCACGAGATATGGACTGTATGAGTATACCGTTATGTCATTTGGACTGACTAACGCACCAGCCTATTTATGAACACGATGAACAAAGTGTTTATGGAATTTTTGGACAAGTTAAATCGTGGTGTTCATTGATGACATTTTGATTTTCTCGAAGAATGAAGAAGAACATAAGGAACATTTGAGATTGGTTTTGGGAAACCGAGGAACACCGGTTGTATGCCAAGTTCAGCAAATGTGAGTTTTGGTTAAAGGAAGTTGGACTTCTCGGACATGTTATATCCGGAGAAGGATAGCGATTGACCCCACAAAGGTTGAGACCGTAACCAAATGGGAAGCACCAACGACAGTTGGAGAGATTGAGTTTCCTTGGACTCGCAGGATACTACCAAGATTCATTGAGAATTTCTCAAGGATTGCAAAGCCTATGACAGAATTGTTGAAGAAGGAAAACAAATTCATATGGACCGAGGACTGTGAGGCAAGTTTTCAGGAGTTGAAGAAAAGATTGGTTACCTCACCAGTTTGATATTGCGGATCAAACTAAGGATTATGAGGTGTATTACGGCGCTTCACGTCGAGGACTTGGAGCAGTGCTTATGCAGGAAGGAAGAGTTGTTTAGTATGCTTCACGACAACTTAAGCCCCATGAGTTGAATTATGCCACTCATGATTTGGAGTTAGCAGCCGTTGTGCATGCCTTGAAGGCGTGGAGACATTTTCTCATTGGAAATCATTGTGAAGTATATCACGGATCACAAGAGTTTGAAGTACATCTTCACACGTAGAATTGAATCTCGAGACGGAGGAGATGGTTAGAACTAATCAAGGATTATGATATGAGATTGCATTATCACCGGAAAGGCTAATGTCGTAGCAGGGCGCATTGAGCCGTAAGAGCCACATCAATACCCTAATGATGGGAGGAATACCCAATGAGTTAGCCGAGGACCTTGAGAGCTATGTTTGGAAATAGTTCGAGAGGCTATGTAGCAGCATTGGAGATTGATCGACACTAATGGACAAAATCGAGAGAAGCCCAAAAGGCGATAAGGAAGTTGCCGCTATAAAGGAGAAAATGAGCAAAGGAAAAGCTAAAGGATTTCGTGAGGATGAGCACGATACCCTATGGTTTGAAGACCATGTTTATGTGCCCAATGACCCGGAGATCGGAAGTTGATTTTCAAGAAGCCCATGATTCACCCTATTCGATTCACCGGAAATACCAAGATGTATTTGGATTTGAAGAATATTTTACGGTGGACGGAATGAAGAAGGATATTGCGGAGTATGTAGCAGTTTGCGGCGTATGTCGAGAAAGTAAAGGCGAGCATCGAAGCCAGCAGGATTATTACAACCATTGCCGATACCGAATGGAAGTGGGATAAACTAGGCATGGATTTCATCACAGGTTTGCCAAAGACTCGCTCGAGGATATGACTCGATTTGGGTCATAGTCGACCGTTTGACCAAGGTAGCTCATTTCATTCGATCAAGACTACCTATAGCGATGCTAAGTTGGCAAAGATATATATGACCAGAATTGTATGCTTACGGAGTTCCGAGGAGCATTGTATCGAACGAGAGGAACCCGGTTTACTTGAAATTTTGGAACCGGTTGCATGAAACATTGGGAACCCGATTGGAATTGATGATAGCTTTCCACCCACGAGACCGATGGACAGACCGAGAGAGTCAATCAGATTTTGGAGGACATCTTTGAGAGCTTGTGCACTAGATTATGGATCTAGTTGGGATGATAATTTGCCGTATGCAGAATTTTCCTACAATAACAGTTACCAAACCAGCTTAAAGATGGCACCTTTCGAGGCCTTGTATGGAAGAAGGTGCAGGACACCATTGTCATGGGACGAAACTGAGATCGTCGGTTATTTGGACCAGATTTGATTAAGGAGTGCGAACGAGAAAGTTAAGTTGATTGAGACAGGCTCAAGGTAGCCAGTCCGAACGGAAGAGCTATGCCGATTCAAAGCGCCAGCGATTGAGTATGAAGTTGGAGCAGTATATCTCGAGTATCCCCGCTTGAGGAGTTAAGCGTTTTGGAGTTAAAGGAAAGTTAGCACCCGTTTAGTTGGACCATATAAGATTTTGCAACGCATGGGAGAAGTTGCGTATAAGTTGGAATTGCGGAAGGACTGTCGGGAGTTCATGATGTATTCCATGTTTCTCGATTGAAGAAATGTCACCCGAGATAGCAGATGTACCGTTAAGAGACACGGTGCCACTGAGGCAATTCAGTTGAAGGATGACTTGACATATGAGGAAAAGCCGGTTAAGATTCTCGATTATGCGGCAGAGTTACCCATGACAAGGTTATCAAGTTTTGCAAAGTTCGGTGGAGCCACCACACCGAGGATGAAGCCACCTCGAAAGAGAGGAAGTTTTGCTAAGGACCACCCTCACCTATTTTCTAGCCAACCCGAATCTCGAGTAGAGATTCATCTTAAGAGGTAGGTTTGTAACATCCCAAATTTTCAATTTGGAATGTTATACATTAGGTCATCATGCATATCATATTTTCTCGCATTTTCCGATCCTAGAAATTTCACGCAACTCAAGGACCCTCGGAGAAGTTGGAAGTTTCATTATTTTCATATTTGGGAATCTCTCAAATTTTGAAAATAGGATCATTGGATTATTTAAATTATCTTCATAAAGTTTTTCCTATAAAAATATCTTGAGAGGGAATAATATGACTTTCCCAAACAATTAGGAAAAGTGAAGATATTATAAATAAACCAAATTTGGTTTTGAAAGATTTATTTTGCTTAGGCAAAATGAGCATTTAAAAATTTTATGCATGTATATTGTTTTTAAAGTTCATTTTGTTCGACTCATTTTAGGAGTCGGGAAAATTTGTTTTATTTAATTTGGAGTTCATTTGGTATTTTTTTATTTCATTTGGTTTAAAGTTTTATTTAAAAAAACAGCGCCCCCAGAGGCCCAGGCCGCCCCAGCCAGCCAGGCCCAGGCCCAGCGCCCGGCCCACCTCCCTCGCCTCCCTCGCCTTGTGCCGCCCTCGCCCGGTCTCCTTGCCCCCCATCGCCGCCCGCCTCGAGTCCCGCCCGACCCGGCCTCCTTGCCCCTCCCAAGCCACCGCCGCCCCCCCCTTTATAACCCCCCCCCCCTCTCTCTCACCCCAAGCCCTTGAGCCCTTGCCCAGCCACCGCCCAACGCTGGCCCTTGCCGCCCTGCGCCCGGACGCCGGCGTCGCCCTTGACGCCGTGGACCTCGCCGCCCCGACCTTGAACCCACTTGAGCCCGCCGCCCCGGACCTCGCTCGGCGATCGCGGAGGTAGCCGCCCGCCCAGCGCCGATCGGTTTTCCCCTCGAACCGTCCGGTTTTTAAAAAAAATAATATGTTTGGTTTTTAAAAAACCTAGATTGGTTTTTTTTTTCTTATTTAGCGGACGTTCACCGAACTGTTCGTTTCAATGAACGCGTTCGTTAGATTCGTTCTGTTAACGAACGTTCGCTTTTTAACTCGTTCGTCGTTTTTCTTTTAATCGGAATTAATCCATTATTTTCGATTTGATTTGAGATCGATTTTCAAAACTGTTTTATTTCTCGCTCGTTTATCGGAATCAGGTGATTCAAGCGCTGGAGTTTAAATGTGAAACCGCCGTTCGATAATCCTACTTTCACAGAGTTTTGCCACTGTGAAATTTTGACCTAATTTCAGATTGCTAAGCCGAGGCGTTCTCTCTCGAGTTTCGACTTTCGGAGTTGTTTTGATT
>CM038676.1:69966435-70062673 GCA_021605205.1 Aegilops longissima
GCCACCGCTCTCTCTCCGTAGCTGGCCGCACGCCGTAACCTCCTCCCCACCATGGTCGGTCGTTCACGCCGCCGAAGCCATTGTCGACGTAGCCCGTGACCATTTGGTCACCCCGCCAGTCCAACAAGCTCAGTAAGGCCCCGAGAGCATCCCTAGCGCTTTGCTTCGCCGCTTCTCGAGCCCAACGCTCGCAGCACGATCAACTCCGCGGCCGCAACCGAAGCCTTCGCCATTGCTGACTCGGCCATCCTGTGCCCAGCCATACACCGGCCGACGCGCCATCGAAGGTTTTCCAACGCGCTTAGCCGCTGGCCATTTGGAGCACCACGAGGAAACCCGGCACACACGTATGGATCTCGCCGCGATTAACACGTATGGTTTGATCGTTCGACCTGGGGTTAGACTCCCTGTGGTCATCGACGCTGGGCCATGCCCTATTTAGTTTAGGTGTTAGTTTAGTTAGCGCTAATTAACTCGCTAATTAGTTGTTCTCCGACAAAGGCCCAAATGCCACTAATCTTTTAATTAGGATTAAAATAACTTCGTTAATCTTCGGTGTCACCGACGGTGGCCCCACACGTCAGTTTGACTCCAGCCAGCCGCAGCTGACCTGTTGACGCCATGTTTATGCTAAGAAGGTCGACGTAATAATGATTTCTGAATTATTTTAATTCAGAAATTCCGAAAATACTCTAAACTTCTAAAATCATATAAATTCAACCGTAACTCTGATGGAAATAATTTATATATGAAAATGATCAGAAAAATATGAAGAATCTGTTTATGCCATGATCATGCATGTTTGAACAAGTTAACCTCACTGAATAGGATGAATCATGATTAGGTAATTTATGAAATAGCATTTGGAGTTGAATTCAACCTTGTTTGAATTCCACTTCAACTAACTTGGATTATTATTGCATTAGGTGAATTCAGTACCTTAACATGATCATGCATCATATATGTGCATTGCATTGATTGTGTTCTTCTTTGTTTGCTGGTAATTGTCCTCTCTCGAGACGATGTACCGACGATGAGTTCGATGACACCGATGAAGAACTATATTATCTTCGTAAGTGCTGCAAGCAAAACCCCTTGTTCATTCCGATATTCCTACTCTCGCCCCTGCTCTATTTTACTGCATTAGGACAACAACGACTCATGTGTTACTTGCTGCGGTAGCGAACCCCTTGATCCTTTGCATGACCTGCCATTCCACAAGAATTAGATGAAACCCACTAGCATGAGTAGGAATTGTTTGAGCCATGTTGTGCCTACTCATTTATGCTTGTTTGTCATGCCTGCCATCGCTTAGAGTTGAGTCGGTCTGATTCATCGGGAATGAATTGGAATTGTTATGAACATGTCCTATTGTGTGTGAGCTATGTGTGAACACGATTTGGTAAAGGTAGTGTGAGAGGCCATGTAGGAGTACATGGTGGGTTGTCTCATTGAAACCGCCCCTCGAACTGAGTTCGTGTTTGTGATCCATGAAACAGCTACTACCACGCATTGGGATCCTTAATTGACCTTCGGCTTCTTAACCACCCTTGTCCTCATCCGGGAGTTGCAAGTAGTTTCTCGTGTTTGTAGCATGTCAGCCGACGCAACGCTGACCTTAGGGTGGGTTGTGTTGTCAGAGGCACCGTGGTCTGTGTACCGAAAGTGCCCGCTTGGTATCTCGGAACCCTGCACACATCGCTCGGGGCTGTATGGGAAACTCGTCGACTTCATGATGGAACCCGAATAGGCGTATAAACCCGACTAGGGATTTGAGTGTTTAGGTAGGCCGTGGCCGACACCCACGCTGGGCTTCCGCTGAAGGTTGCCGAGTACATGTCGGTAAACGGCGTAAGTGGTGAGAGCGCAGGTGAAGTAGTACACCGCAGGGTTTAATATGATCTATTCAATAGCCGTGTCCACGGAGAAGGACTTCGCTTGCTCTATATCGCTTCATAGACAAGGAAAGTGGATACTCTAAAATGCGCAAGATAAGCGTGAGTGCTATGGATGGCTGCTTCGTAGGGAGACGGAGCGGTCCATAGTGGTGTATTGATATGGTGAATATGTGGACTCGCAAGCGCCACCTCAAAAGAGTTACTTGCAATGTAGTTCAGATAGCCACCGAGTCAAAGTTGGCTTTGCATACCAAACTCCACCACCCCCTTTGATAATGATGCATATGTAGTTAGTTCTGATGTAAGTCTTGCTTGAGTACAATTGTACTCACGCTTGCCTATTCTATGTTTTTGCAGAGAGACGCCGCCTCGCTTAGTAGTTCCACGTGGACTTCGACGCTTAGCTTGTTACCTCAGCTACGATCTTAGCCTCTGCAGCAGATCTGGTAGATAGTCGCTTCTCAGCCTTTTTCATTTATAGTTGTCTGCACTGCACATGTTTAGCTTCCGCTTGTGCTTTGACTTGTATGCTTGAGAAAAGGTCATGAGACCCATGTTTGTAATATCTCGCCTTCGGAGCCTAATGAATAATATCTGAGTCAGAGTTATGTTGTGATGCCATCAGATTTACACATATTGAGCATATATTGTGTATGTTTGAAATGCTTGGTATGTGTGGATCCGGCAAACTAGTTGTTTATCCTTGGCAGCCTCTCATATGGGGAAATGTAGTCTCTCGCCTCCGAGCGATAGTAGTCCGCCATACAGCCCTGTTCACTGAGTCCTGCTAGCCCAGCTTCTACCGCTTGGACACTTGATCCGCCGGCATGTGTTTCACTTCGTCTTATGTCCTGTTCCTTCGGGAAATGTCATGCGGTGTTATTCGAGTCCTCGCCTAGCCTGCTACAGCCCGGGATACCGGAGTCCTCATAGCCCAAAGGTTACAGCCCTAATATATACGCTGATGACCGATATGTTCGATGTGATTCATGTATGCCTCGTCCTCATAGGTTAGCGCCGCTTGGTTCACGACTAGCCATGTCGGCCCGGGTTCTTTGTCATATGGATGCTAGCGCACTATCATATACGTGAGCCAAAAGACGCAAACGGTCCCTGCCATGGTAAGGCGACATCTGTGGGAATACCTGCATGCGGAGGCCGCAAAGTGATATGATGTGTTACATGCTAGATCGGTGTGACTTAGGATCGGGTCCCGATAGCTGGTATCGTAGCCCCGACCGCCTCAGAGGATTACCAAGCCATCCGGGTCAAGTTGTGTCTAGAAATGCTTTAGTTATGTAAGGGAATTGATTGTGAAGGAACGAAGGCTCTTTTTACTCCTTTACCTCATGGCCTTCTCGATCCGAGTCATCCTCTCTTCTACGGGTTTAAGAACTAGGCTTTCATCTATCTATCGTGATGACGGTTACTAATCCATAGACTTATAAGATTATTGGTTTTAATCCCGCTCAGCTCCTACTATTTCGTATGATAACCGTGATCTCGTAATCTTGTTATGATGTTGTTGAGTGGTTATGCCACCATTTTTGCAAGATGTCTCAAATCATTTTGAGCATTTACAGCCGCTATGCTGTCCGTCGAAGTTATCCTGTGTCTCTAAATAGTCCGATGCATTTGCAAACCTTTCTTTCTGCTCCCGATGTCCTTTGTCGTAATAAGCACACTAACCGCAAGCGTTGGGGTAATTTATTGCCTTGACATATATGTTGAATTATTATTATGACCCTAGGTGTTTAGGAAGTCACCTAGCAATTTAGTAAAGCTTTTGTATCCCTGCAGTGATGATTCTCGTCTATTTTTTCTAAAGCATCCTGCGGATGCCATTTAGTAGTAGGTATTCTACTCGGGTTGTCAACCTAGATTCATCCTACTTCATGTTGTTAGTATTTGCTAGTGCCTTTAGGATATTAGTAACCTTGCATAGTCCTCAAGGTCCGTGGTATTTCTTCTTCCAAATACTACGAACCGCTTATGGCGTAAGTTCCTTGTTGAACCAAAACATCACAATAAGAGTGCTTTTGAGGAGTACTCCATTCATATTGTGACTCGCCAATTCTACCTTTCTGCATGGATTATCCTAAGAAATGTTGAGCTTGCTCGACATACTAATCGGTGCATCCACAACTCAGTAAAATTATATGTTCCTCAGAGTTGCTCTCTGGGCTTGCATTCCCACCTTCGCCTATAAATTGATAGTCGAGTAGTCGTGGCATTCGCTATCAATGCCTTTTATCCTTGTGGTCCGCTGCCATTCTATTTCGAATGACTAGGAGAAACAAACTCCGAGTCTCATCCATATCTAGGATTGGGTCAAAGCAATTGTACTGCAGATCAAAATGCCAATCCAGCTTTTGACTCGCTCCACCCGAGTGTTACCATCTTCATGTCAAGAGTGTCATGAGAATTGCACCTTCTTATGAATTCTTGATGCAGTGATACTTCGCCATCATTGTTCATTCCTCGTTCCGTTGTCGCAACCGGAATGCCGACAAGTGAAATGTGATGTGTGAAATCTATACTCCTAGTAACTCCGCTGCTCGGTAGTTAATGGACAATATCCTCATTCTTAGCATGCTGATTATTAAATCATCATCCTAAGATTGATCGTGCTACCTAGTCCTACTTTCGTGCACACTTCGATTGATGAGTTAGGATCTTGTCAAGTCCTCATTCATTTGATCATATCGCTTTGCCTCAAAAAAGATTGTTCTCGAGCTTAGTGACATACCGTGGTTCGTGACTTTCCAATTATCTTCTTGGAAATGTTACCGGTTGTTCTGACTGTTATGTTGAGCTCGGATCAAGTTGGTTTCTGTGAACCACCCTTCTCCAAGAATCTGTGTTGGATACCCTGAGCTAGTTGGTTAAGCTTAAACAACAACTTGAGAGTTGGAAGATAAAAGCTTGCCTAACCTAGTTTGATCCAAAGGGATATTCTTGTGTAGTGTGTTGAAGAAAGATGATATCTTCACCGATTGGTCCCTCGTGATCGCTTGTCGGGCCTATTGTCTTATCAAATTCGCTGACTTGAGTATGGGCCATTGTCAAATCAAATCGTAACCAACGATATTCGTGATGTTGTCTCACCGAGATTGATCCCTCGAGCATACCCCATTACATCTTTGGTCCGACTAATGCTAACACCGTGTTCACATGGTGGAAGTCCAAAGGATATGGAAATTCGGATGAGTTGTCGTTGAGCCCATCGGTAGCATTTTGTCTCCCCATGAGTCATGTTGAACATCAACCTAGTGTTGGAAATTGTGTAAGCATTTCTTCGCAGCCGCCTCATGAAGCCTATGCTTGATGGAAGAAGTGACTTCTCTAATTCACGTGCATTAGGTGCAAGTTGCCGCCATGAATTTGAGAAAGGTTTGTTGTTTCCTTGAATCATCCCAAGTCACCATGCATATGTGCGCAAGTATTCAGAGTTCGGAGACTTGCAACCTTCATTCTATATGTATTCCTAGCACACCAAGCCATCGATTGATTTTCTCAAGGAAAAGAAGTCTATGCTTGGGATCTAATCCATGGACTTATGTGAGAGACTTCGATATCCTCGATTATGGTTCCCCACCGAACTCGGTAGTGTTTTATTATAAGACTACCACGTGGGCCATGTTTGTCCGGGACAACATGTTCACCTGTTTGTAGCAGTAACCCGCCATGCTTTGGAGCTTACTACCTTGGTTCACTCCCCGAGAATCTCGCAACGCCTTCTCGTCAATTGTGTTGCAACCTTCCTTTCGTGACATGCTGAGTCTGAAGTATCCCATCACCAATCGGATCTGAATCTCAGCAGATATGATGGTTGAACCTTCAACAGTTGCATTTCGCTCCAAGCTTGCACCGCCCTTGTGCCATTTCACTATGGGCTGCCTTCTTAGTAATTCTTGTCTAGATCATCATCAAAAGTGGACTTACCATGGGTCCCTCCACCTCCGATGATAAGCAAAATCATCCATTGCGTTGTCTTCAACAAGGTAGTCCACATCATCCATTCTAGTCCGGTGTACCATTCCTTCGCATTCCACCAAATGATCGCTTGTGATTGCTTTAGGCTGGTATAAAGAGTTCCAGTGATCTATGGATCAAAGTAATTTTTTGCCACTTAAGGAATAGTTCTTTGCGCCACCTTTCTCGAGGTGCCCTGCACGGGATCATGGTAAATATTTCACCTTGACACCATCCACCATCTCCCTAAGCGTGAATTGTTGCCACCAATCAAACCCCATCGTTTGTTCTTCCATCCTCTCGATGCATTTTGTGTCTCAACTCGAGATGTGTCACCGCCTCAAATCCGTGAGTCGATCATGTTTACTTGATCATCGAAGATCGAATCATGTAGGGTTTCCCTTCTCTCGTTGTCGTGTCGGGTGAAGATCTCAAGATGTCAAGACCAAGATGATGGAATGAATCAACCATTTTCGAGAAGGGCAAATGGATCATGGAGATTGTGATAGTTTGTGACTTCCCTTTCCTCTTACTCACGCCTTGAATCTCGCTAGATTCTTGTTTAGTGGGGTGAGTTGTCACAGCCCTAGAATTGTTTGACATTAGTTGCATTAAGGCATTCATGTCATCATGTTAATTTTCATGAAATTGAAATGGGGATTTGTGAAACCTCGTAATAATTTTTGAAATGACCCAAAATAAAAATTGCTCCAAAGGGTCCAGAAAATGCTATGTTCTCTCCTAAAATATTGGACAGAGATAATAATCAAACCAATATTTTGGGGGTTCATAAGTATTTATATTTGGGCATTTGGAATTAATGCATACCTATTGCATTGGATATATATTATATATATATAAAATACCAAAATTGTGCCTTTTGTTGAAGAGCTCTGAATATTACCACTAGCTCATATAAGAATTGGCATAATTAAATAAGGTGATTTGGTATTTTAAATAAATCAAACAAATGTCGTAAATTAGGAAAGAAAAACAAAATAGGAAAAACCTCACTCGACTTACTCGCTGCCCAGCCTCAGGCGACTGGACGGCCCACTGCCAGCCCCTGCCCAGCCCGCCTCCGTCCTCGCCCTTCTCCTCGCCAGTGTGCGTGTCAGCTGCTTACAGCCACCGGCGCCACGCGTCTGCCACCTCCTGCTTCTGCCCTCCTCCGCTTCGACGCCGGAACGACGCCACGCCGCGCCTGCACCTCTCTCCTCTCTCTCATTTCTCCTCCTCGCTCCTCCCCTCCTCTTCACCGAGCGCACCGGAGAGCGCCACTGCCGCCGCGGGTACACTCCCTCGCTTCTCTCCGCTGTCCGCAAGTTCCGCGCCGCTGCCCGCTACTCTCCCTGCCGAGCCACGGGCGCGGAAGCCCTCGAGCGCCGCTTATCGCCATCGCTCTTCGCCCGCCGCAGATCGCTATCGCTGTTGCCGCCGGCCCGGCCGCCTCGAGCCCGCTTAGACGCCACAGAATCCGCTGTGAGCTCCGCCACTGCTCTCTCTCTCTCCGTAGCCGGGCCGCACGCCAGAACCCTCCCCCACCATGGCCGAACGTCACGCCGAAGCTCTCTGGTCGACGCAGCTCCGGTGACTAAAGAAGTCCAACAAGCTCTGAAGGCCCCGAGAGCATCCCCAAAGCTTTTGCTTCGCTTCGCCTTCGAAGCCCAAACGCGCCTCTGCACGCATCAACTCGGCGGCGCAACCGAGCTCGCTTCGCTGACTCCGCCATCCAGTGCTCAAGCCATGGCCACCGCCGACGCGCCATCGAAGTCGGTTTCCAACGCGCTTAGTCACAAGGCCATTTGGAGCACCACAGAGGAAACCCGGCACACGACGCCATGGATCTCGCCGGGCGCATTAATCAACAAGTGGTTTGATCGGTTCACCGGGGTTAGACTTCTGTGGTCATCGATGCGGCCATGCCCTATTTAGTTTAGGTGTTAGTTTAGTTAGCGCCATTAACTCGCTAATTAGTTGTCTCTCCGATGGGCCCGCCGCCACTAATCTTTTAATTAGGATTAAATAACCGTTAACTCGCCAGGTCACCGACGCGCAGGGCCCCACACGCCAGTTTGACTCCAGCCAGCCGCAGTTGACTGTTGACGCCATGCTTGCGCAAAGGTCGACGTAATAATGATTTCTCTGAATTATTTTAATTCAGGAAATTCCAGTAAAATACTCTAAACTTCTAAAATCATATAAATTCAACCGTGAACTCGATGGAAATAATTTATATATGAAAATGATCAGAAAAATATGAAGAATCTGTTTATGCCATGATCATGCATGTTTGAACAAGTTAACCTCACTGAATAGGATGAATCATGATTAGGGTAATTTATGAAATAGTATTTGGAGTTGAATTCAACCTTGTTTGAATTCCACTTCAACTAACTTGGATTATTATTGCATTAGGTGAATTCAGTACTTAACATGATCATGCATCATATATGTGCATTGCATTGATTGTGTTCTCTTGTTTGCCGTAATTGTCCCTCTCGTAGACGGCAACCGACGATGAGTTCGATGACACCGATGAAGAACTATATTATCTTCAAGTGTGCAAGCAAAACCCCTTGTTCATTCCGATATATTCCTACTCTCTCGCCTCCTGCTCTATTTATCTGATTAGAACAACAACCATTATGTGTCATTTGTCATGTAGCTGAACCCCTTTTCCTTCTCGATGACCCGTCATTCCACAAGAATTAGATGAAACCCACTAGCATGAGTAGGAGTTGTTTGAGCCCTCAAGCAGCCCACTCATTTATGCTTGTTTGTCATGCTCTCATCGCTTAGACTTGAGTCGGTCCGATTCATCGGGATGGAATTGGACTTGTTATGAACATGTCCTATTGAGTGTGAGCTAAGTGTGGAACACGATTTGGTAGAGGTAGAAGTGTGAGAGGCCATGTAGGAGTACATGGTGGGTTGTCTCACCGCAGCTGGCCTCGTGAACTGAAGTTCGTGTTTGTGATCCATGAAACAGTTATTACCACGCATTGGGTCTAAACGGAATGGACCTCTCACTTCTTAACCACCATTGTTCTTCTCCCGTGAGTTGCAACTAGTTTTCAAGTTTGTAGGATATGTGTTGGAGGCCATGTAGCGCTGACCCTAGGTGGCTTGTGTTGATGTAGGCACTGTGGGTCTGCAAAATTAAGTGCCCACTTGTATCTCGGGAACCTCGCACACATCGCTCGGGGTCATAGTGGAACCTCGGCCGACTCCTGCGATGGAACCCGATAGGCGATAAACTCCGACTAGGGACTTGAGTGTTTAGGTAGGCCGTGGCCGACACCCACTCTTGGCTCCGCTAGTTGTTGCCGAGTACATGTCGTAAACGCGGTAAGTGGTGAGAGCGTGGTGAAGAAGCACACCTCCAGGGGTTAATATGATCTATTCGAACAGCCGTGTCCTCTGAAAAGGACTGCGGCCTATAATACCATAGACAAGTGAAAGTGGATACTCTAAAATGCGCAAGATAAGCGTGAGTGCTATGGATGATGCTCTCAGAGGAGACGGAGCGGGTCCATAGTGGTGTATTGATATGGTGAATGTGTGGACTCGTAGCGCCACCTCAAAAGAGTTACTTGCAGTCAGAGTTCGGTGTTTCACCGAGTCTGTGCTGGCTGCCTGCAACAAACTCCACCACCCCCTTTGTTGATAATGATGCATATGTAGTTAGTTCTGATGTAAGTCTTGCTGAGTACGTTTGTACTCACGCTTGCTTATTTTATGTTTTTGCAAGAGACGCTGGCATCGCTTAGTAGTTCCGCGTGGACTTCTTTACTTAGCTTGTTACCTCTTTTACCTACGATCTTGTGCCTCTGCAGATCTGGTAGATAGTCGTGCTTCTCAGCCTTTTCATTTGTAGATGTCCAGATTGCATATGTTAAGCTTCCGCTTGTGCTTTTGACTTGTATGTTTCGAAAAGTTGGGTCATGAGACCCATGTTTGTAATATCTCGCTTCCTGAAATGAATAACAAATACTTTGAGTCATAGAGTTATGTTGTGATGACATGTTGTATTTACACATATACTGAGTATATTGTGTGTATGTTTGAAATGCTTGGTGTGTGTGGGATCCGATAATCTAGTTGTTTATCCTTGGCAGCCTCTCATATGGGGAAATGTAGTCTAGTGCTTCCGAGCGATAGTAGTCCGCTATAGCTCGGTTCACCGGAGTCTCGTTAGCCCAAAGACTACAGCTTGGACACTTGATCGGCCGGGTAGATGTTTCACTTCGCCTTGTGTTCGTCTCCTTCGGGAAATGTCACGCGGTGACATCCGGAGTCTCGCTTAGCTCCATGCTAAATCCCGTTACACGGGAGTCTCTTAGCCTGAAGTTACATGTTCAATATCTACGCTGATGAACCATATGCTCGATGTTGATTTATGTATGTACGTCTCTATGGGTTAGTGCCGCTTTGGTTCACGATTAGCCATGTCGGCCCGTGTTCTTTGTCATATGGATGCTAGCTACATCATCATATACGCGGAGCCAAAAGGCTTAAACGGTCCCGCCATGGTAAGGCAACACTGCGGGAATACCGTGGCGTGAGGCCGCAAAGTGATATGATGTGTTACATGGCCAGATCGATGTGACTTAGAATCGGGTCCCGACAGTGCTAATCATGATTAGTTTGTACACTCGCAGAGGTTTCATGTGACTTTTCCCCACAAGACTCGACGCCTCCGCTTGGTTTCTCGTGACTACATGGTGTTTGAGAGACGGATGACCGAGACATAGTCTTCTTCGTGTTGCTTAACTTTACCGGGTAGACCGTATCACCTACAACCCCTACATCCGCTAGTCTACCACCGTAAGAGTTCACACGACTTAATCAACTATGCCAGAGCCCATAATGGCTTGTGGCTGCACACTAAGTTACTAGCATGAGTGATCTTATGATCCCTTTGAGCCTGGGTGGCGGTCCAAGAAAACAGCAAGTCCTGATGGAAACCAGCCTCAATCCACCCAGATGTGTGTTTAAGTTGCCACCTTAAATAAACCATTAATTTAACAATATCACATCTATCATGGAATACACTCACCCAATCCACGCCTACTAGCATAGCATGGCATAATAAGCAAACGAGAAGTAACTCCCAAAGGTTTCATAAGTAAAACAGGTAATAGGTACTACTCAACTACTTCCCATCCCACAATTTAATTAGATCCTAATCATGCAAGTGTTCGAGGATTGATCTAATGCATAAACCTAGTAGAAAAGGTATGATCAAGTGTTACTTGCCTGCAATGTTGATGAAGATGATTCGCACTCAAAACTCTTGATAGTTCTACTCGTCACACACCGGTCAATCTATCGTAATCAAGCAATAGTAACCACACATAAGCAATCACCCAAAAGATCGGAAAGAACGAAGAAAACGGTTCGGAAAACATCAAAACCAAGCAAATAACTCTTCCAACATAAAACAATTTCTAACAGTACCAAAATTATGTGAATTTGGCCTTATCAGAAATTTTAGGTCAAGAGCTTCGATTTGCAAAAAGAATCAACTCAAACGGAGTTACGAAACACAAGTTATGATCAAACGAAGTTCAAATTCAAATCTGATCTAATTCAAATTTTAAACTTTCAAAAACATGTTTGAGTTTTATTACTGGATAGATGAGATCATAACGAAGACGTGAGCGTTGGTTTCGCTGGATTTGGACCAACGAGTAAAAAGTTATAGTCGCTTGAAAATCAGGTTAACTGTGAAGAAAATCTCACAAATAGGTCCTCGCCGGAAATTAAAATAAAAAGAAAAGGAAAACTCACGGAACTAACGTCGCTACTTAAGAAAAACGGTTGAAATAAAAAATATAGATCTAATCCCATCCATCTAACCTAGATCGGACGGACGAGGAGCACCCCAAGGCCATCATGGCAGGGCGCCGACGCCACGGGAGAAGGAGACGGCACGCACGTCGGGTCGCTTGGGTGGCTTGCCTGCTGGTCCTCCCATGGTGGCAAGATGGTCGGGAGAAGGGCGCGAGGAGGGAAGGCGGCGGCGCCTGGCCTGGCCGAGGTCGAGGGTGACGGAACGGGCGCCAAGCAGCTGGGAGATCTCGCCGGAGTCCGGCCCCGCGAGGTTTGTGCGAGGCGGCGGGAGGCGGCGCAAAGGAGAGAGAGGGGGGTCGGGTCGGGATTTATAGGAGGGGGGGCGACGGTGGCCTTGGGGAAGGGGTCACGGAGAGGCAGCAGAGGAGTCCGCCTCGAGACTGCGCGGCAAGGGGTCAGTCGCCAGACTCCGGCCCCGAGCTTCTGGGACGAGGCCATGGGTTTTGGGCCTACTGGGCTGCCCGGGTCCGGTCGGTCCAAAAGATTTAAAAAACAGATAAATAAATAAAACAAAAGAGGTAAATACAAAATATAATATAGGCATATTATATATCAAAATTTTCAGAAAAGATTTTCTACAACATGAACATTATTTTAGCTTCAAATAAAATATACACAAATTCAAATAAAACAAGGAGTGCTTCAGCTCTCTATAAAAACCCAATAAAAATCATTTTAAAATACCAAAATGATTTCAAATTTATTTCTCCAATTTTCTCATGTAGGGAATCATGTTACCCTATTTTCCATATATTTTGTTTTGGAGAAAAATAATTTGAATAAAACTCAAATAACTCCAAATTGGAAATAAATTCAAAAGAACTTTCAATTTAATTCTTTTAAAACTCCCAACTCATATTTCATTTAATTTGAAGAAGTCATTTTATCTTCTTTGTGAAAGTCATTGAGTTGCATAAAGTTTCAGAATTGGAAATATTCTCAAATGAAATTCAAATATTTTCAACACCCTTGTCATTTAAATAAATGGAAGAAGTCATGTCATCTTCTCTCTGTGGTTTTTGTGATGAAAAGAATTTGAATTTCAAGATCATAAAAGCAAAATGAAAGTTTGGGAAAGTCCTTTATTCCTCTCATTTAACTTTCAAAATTTTCAAATTCAGTCACTTTCACCAATCAATCAAACAATCAATCAAAACTATCTATTTGTTTATAACATTCCAAAATTTAGAATTTTGGGATGTTACAAACCTACCACTTTTAAATGAATCTCGCCCTAGATTCTGAGAGGCTAGCAAGAAATAGGTTAGGTTTGGGCGCCTTCTAAATTCATCGATCATCTTCGGTCCCGGTGCTACCACCCTTAGAAGCATTGTTAAGGTTCCATCAAAACTCATATACTCCATCCATCGCTGATGTTAGTTCGGTCTTCTCGCATCGTAAGGATAATTCCTTCTCGGGTTCTTTTGTAACGCATAACCTTTTCTCAATCCTTTTGTCCTTTAATCTTGGTAAGGTTATTCCGAGATTGGGTCTTCATAGTCGACGGTCTCGCGCCAATACTAAACAACTATCAATATCTCATGGTGGTCAACGATTTATGGTCTCCCCGTAAAACGGGTTCTGTTGAACCTCACCGACATTTACTTGCTGGCAAACAAATCCGCCGTACAAGGGGAAAAGAAATACCTATACCATTCTAAGGTTTAAACAAGGTTTAATATCGCTGCCTCTCTGCTATAGGTAAGTCACCAGATTTACCATCCCATATAGCAAAGCTTAATAATAAGAGTAAGTTTGGTATGGTGATCAATCCATCCCGCACTCAAATCATTACCTTGTACATGGTTTAGCTTAATCTCGATTCTAACACTCGGTCATCCTCACAAGCATTGCATAATTTCTCTTGTCGACGAACCAAGTTCGAAAATCCATTGATTTCGCAAGCCAAACAAACATCTATCGCTTCTTCACAACTCTCGTGTTTTATGTAAACTCCTATATAATCGCTTGTCGATAAAGGCATATCCTCTTCCAGGGTTTTTCCTTCAGCAAATATGCGCTTGCTTCTTGGTAGGTCCTGGAGCCTGTGGGTTATGGCCCATCTCATCACTTAAAATCCTTGAACACATCATCCGGGCAACCGATCATTATCCCAACATCCAACTTCCGCATACTTGAAATCCATCCAAATGTAATCTGCCTCTTTTCCTTATACTTGCACCAAACGGGTTTAAAACAAAAAAAAGGGTTTTGAAAAAACCCCCAAAACCCTTTTTTTTAAAAAAAAGGGTTTTTTTTTAAAATTTTTTTGGGTTTTTTTTTTTCCCTTTTTTTTTCCCCCCCTTTTTTTTGAAAAAAAATTTTTCCCCAAAAGAAAAAAAAGGGGGGAAAAACCCCCCTTTAAAAATTTCCCCCCTTTTTGGGTATCCCCTTTTTTTTTTTTTCCTTTTAAAAAAAACCAAAGGGGAAAAACCCCCAAAAAAGGAAATTTCCCCTTTTTTTTTAAAAAATTTTTTAAAAACCCCCCCAAAAAAATTTTTTTGGGTAATAATCCCCTTTTAAAAAAAATTTAAATTTTTAAAAAAAAAAAAACCCCCCAAAAAGGCCGGCCAAAAAATTTTTTTTAATTTTTTTTTTCCCCCCCCTTTTTAAAAAACCCCGGGGGGAAAAAAAAAAAAAAAAAGGGAAAGGAAAAAAAAAAAATTAAAAACCAAAAAAAAAAAAAAAAAAAAAAAAAAAAATTTTTTTTTTTAAGGGGAAAAAACCCCCCCCCAAAAAAACCCATTTTAAAAAATTTTGGAGGGCCCCGGGGTTTTTTCCCAAAAATTTTTTTTTCCCCAAAAATTGGGGAAAAATTTTTTGGAATTTTAAAAAAAAAAACCCCCCCTTTTATTTAAAAAAATTTTTTAATTTTTTGGGGGAAAAAGTTTGGGAATTTCCAATTTTCAAAAACCAAAAAATTTTAAAAAAAACCCCCCAAAAAAATTTTGGGGGGTTTTTCCCAAAAAAAAAAAAAAAAAACCCCCAAATTTTAAATTTCCATTTGGGGCCCCGGAAAAATTTTTTTCCCCCCCCCCGGAAAAAAAGGAAAAATTTCCCCCCCCCCCCCCAAAAAAAACCCCTTTTTTTCCCTTGGGAAAACCCAAAAAAAATTTTAAAAAGGGGGAAAAAAAAAAAAAATTTTTAAATTTTAAAATTTAAAAAACCCCGGGGGTTTTTTTTCCCCCCCCCCAAATAAAAAAAAATTTTTAAAAAAAAAAAAGGCCAATTTTTTCCCAAGTTAAAAAAAGGGAAAAAAAAAAAGGGGGAAAAAAAAAAGGGAAAACCCAAATTTTTAAAAAAAAAAATTTAAAAAAAAAAAAATTTTTAAAAAAATTTTCCCCAAAATTCCCCTTTTAAAAAAAAACCCCCAAAAAAAGCCCTTTAAAAGGGGGAAAAATTTTGGCCGGTTTTTTTTTTTTTTGGGAAAATTTTTTGGGGTTTTGGGGGTTTTTAAAACCGGGAAAAAATTTTCCCCAAAATTTTTTTTTTTTTGGGTTTTTTTTTTTTTTTTCCCCCCCCCTTTTTTTTTTTTTTCCCCCCCTTTTCCCTTTTAAAGGGCCCCCTTTCCCCGGGGCCAAAATTTTTTCCCCCCTTTCCAAAAAATTTTTTTAAAATTTTTTTATTAAAAATTTTTTTTTTCCAGGTTTAAAAAAATTTTTTTTTTTTTTTTTTAAAAATTTTTGGGTTTTTTAAAAAAAAAAATTTTTCCCCAAAATTTTTTTATTTCCCCAAAACCAAAAAAATTTTTTGCCTTTTTTTTAGGTCACGCCCCACACCAACATGTGCTCGATACCATCTTGTAGCGATTCGAATTCAATGGATCAAGTCTCTGCTTTCCGCTATCCCCGGATCGGATGTCGACACACACAAGATCAAGGATTTATAATGAGGTAAATCACATGTATAAATAACGAAATACTATTACCTCAATCCATAATATAGCGGAAGCAACAAGGTTGTGGATTCCCATCAACACCAACGCAAAGTTGAGTATAGGAAATCGTGAACCCTAACGTATCACTTACTGTCGTTCAAATGTCTCGCAACATGAAAAGTTGCAGCCCGAAACGGGTCAAGACATGGAATATGCCGCAATGTAACACATAGAGAATAATGAAGGAATAAGCCTATACTACATGCATATAAGGCTGGTGGAAAAGCTCTATGGTTATAAGGTTTTATAAAAGCCAATTTTTCCTCATCGCAAAGAAATAAATTTGTTTAACTATCATGGTGGTTGTTAAACATTGAGAATGGCTGACAAGATCCTCAATCCCAATTAAAAGTACTCATTAAAACCCAACAATATTAATTAGAGTAACATGTTGAGATTCACATGATATTCAAGTACTAGATACTCAAGATGTCCATAACCGAGGACACGGCTAATCATGATTAGTTTGTACACTCAGCAGAGGTTTATGACTTTTCCCCACAAGACTCGACGCCTCCGCTTGGTTTCTCGTGACTACATGGTGTTTGAGAGACGGATGACCGAGACATAGTCTTCGTAAGCATTTGCACCTTACGATGGGTAGACCGCATCACCTACAACCCCTACATCCGCTAGTCTACCACTATAAGAGTTCACACGACTTAATCAACTATGCCAGAGCCCATAATGGCTTGTGGCTGCACACCTAAAGTTACTAGCATGAATGATCTTATGATCCCTTTGAGCCCGGTGGCGGTCCAAGAAAACAGCAAGTCCCGATGGAAACTAGGTGCCTCAATCCACCCGTATGTGTGTTTAAGTTGCCACCTTAAATAAAACCATTAATTTAACAATCTCACATCCGTCATGGAATACACTCACCCAATCCACGCCTACTAGCATAGCATGGCATAATAAGCAAACGAGAAGTAACTCCCAAAGGTTTCATAAGTAAAACAGTAATAGGTACTACCTCAACTACTTCCCATCCCACAATTTAATTAGATCCTAATCATGCAAGTGTTCGAGGATTGATCTAATGCATAAACTGGTAGTAGAAAAGGTATGATCAAGTGTTACTTGCCTCGCAATGTTGATGAAGATGATTCAGACTCAAAACTCTTGATAGTTCTACTGTCACACACCGTCAATCTATCGTAATCAAGCAATAGTAACCACACATAAGCAATCACCAAAAGATCGGAAAGAACGAAGAAAACGGTTCGAAAACATCAAAACCAAGCAAATAACTCTTGCAACATAAAACAATTTCTAACAGTAGACTAAAATTATGTGAATTTGGCCGAAATCGTGGGGTTAATCTGCGCAAAATCTCACAAATAGGTCCCCGCCGAAATTAAAATAAAAAGAAAAGGAAAACTCTACGGAACTAATGTTCGCTACTTAAGAAAATGGTTGAAATAAAAAACTATAGATCTAATCCTATCCATCTAACCTAGATCGGACGGACGAGGAGCACCGGCGGCTTATCATGTGGTGGGCGCCGATGTCGCCGAGAAGGAGACGGCAGTGCGCTGGGTCGCTGGGTGGCTGCTCCGGCGGTTCTCTCGGCGTGGTCACGGTGGTCGGGAGACGGCGCGAGGAGGGAAGGCGGCGGCGCCACGGGCGGAGGTCGAGGGTGACGGAACGGGCGCCGGCGGTAGCGGGAGATCTCGCTGAGTCCGGCTCCGGCGAGGTTTGTGCAAGGCGCGGAGGCGGCGCGAAAGGAGAGAGAGGGGGTCGGGGTCGGGATTTATAGGAGGGGGGTGGCGACGGCGGCCTTGGGAAGGGGTCACGAGAGGCGGCGGAGGAGTCCGCCTCGGGACGGCGGCGGCGGCCGTGGTCGCTCGAGACTCCGCCCCGAGCTCGGGGACGAGGCGCACATGTTTTGGGCCGGGCCGTGGCTCATGAAATGGGCTGCTCGGTCCGGGTCGGTCCAAAAGATTTAAAAAAATGCATAAAGAAATAAAACAAAAGAGGTAAATACAAAATATAATATAGGCATATTATATATCAAAATTTTCAGAAAAGATTTTCTACAACATGAACATTATTTTAGCTTCAAATAAAATATACACAAATTCAAATAAAACAAGGAGTGTTTCAGCTCTAATAAAACCCAATAAAAATCATTTTAAAAATACCAAAATGATTTCAAATTTATTTCTCCAATTTTCTGATGTAGGGAATCATGTTACCCTATTTTCCATATATTTTGTTTTTGGAGAAAATAATTTGAATAAAACTCAAATAACTCCAATTGGAAATAAATTCAAAAGAACTTTGAATTTAATTCTTTAAAACTCCCAACTCATATTTCATTTAATTTGAAGAATTCATTTTATATTCTCTCGTGAAAATCATTGAGTTGCATAAAGTTTCAGAATTGGAAATATTCTCAAATGAAATTCAAATATTTTCAACACCCTTGTCATTTAAATAAATGGAAGAAGTCATGTCATCTTCTCTCCGTGGTTTTGTGATGAAAAGAATTTGAATTCTCAAGATCATAAAAGCAAAATGAAAGTTTGGGAAAGTCCTTTATTCCTCTCATTTAACTTTCAAAAGTTTCAAATTCACTCACTTTCAGCTAATCAATCAAACAATCAATCAAAACTATCTATTTGTTTATAACATTCCAAAATTTAGAATTTTGGGATGTTACATATCGAAGCTTTTTATGGGATTTATATGACCACGAAGAAGATTGCACACTATTTCTCCGACCACACTGTTAGCTACCACACGACGCCCATTATCGTAGAGATTCTCGCATAATGTAGATGCAACCGGTCGAGTGGCAAATGGGTGATTGAACTCCTTCCTTAGATATTCAGTTTGAGGCAAAGAAAGCTATCAAGTCAAAAGCAATAGTTGATTTCTCGCCGAGTGGATCGAACAAGAATCGCCGACTAAGTTCACTTTGAGCATTGGACCATGTTCTTTGACGGTTCCAAGATGTGAATGGTCCCGGTGCCGGGTGGTACTAGTATCCCCAAGGAGACAAGCTCAGATATGTACTCTAGATTCACTTTGATTCCTCCAATAACGGCGAATATGAAGCACTCTAATATGGGTTGCGCATGGCCATTTCACTCGCTGCTCACGCCATGGTCTATGGCGACTCAGATTTGGTAGTCAATCAAGTGATGAAAGAGTGACGTCAAGCCCAGCCATGATCAAGCTACTGCAATGCGGTGAGAAAGTTGAAAAGAACTTTGAGGGGTTAGAGCTCCATCATATACCCCGACTGAAAAATCAAGCAGCCGATGATTTGGCGAAGATAGGTTCCAAGAGATAAGCCATTCCCAGAAATGTGTTTCTGGAACACATTCACACACCATCTTCAAGGATCTCCCAGAGGATGAAGAGGAGGCTCGACAGATCGTCCGTCGATCCAAGGCCTTTACGGTGATAAGGGGACAATTGTTCAAGGAAAGTCTGATTGGGGTCAGTCAGAAATGCATAACACTAGAAGAAGGGCGAATGATCCTCAACGATATCCACTCGGGGACCTGTGGTCACCATGCGCCCTTCTCGGCCATTGTGGCTAAAGCATACCGAGCCGGATTTTATTGGCCACGAGCAAATGAAATGGCGAAGATATAGTCGATGATGTGAAGGTTGCCGATTTACTCTAATATGTCTCACAAGCCCGATCAGCCTCAAGACCATTCCCCTGCCTGCCCTTTGCTGTTTGGGGATTGATAGGGTTGGGCCACCGAGAACCGGTAGGAGCGGATTTACTCATGTGCTTGTAGCAATGACAAGTTTACCAAATGGATCAAGCTAAACCTATCAATAATCTTGAAGCCAAGATCGCTGCCGCCTTCATCGAGAATTGACATTCAGATATGGAGTTCCACACAACATCATCAATCGACAACGGGTCGAACTTCGATTCTCGATGAGTTTAGAGTCGCGCTTTCAAGGCACACGAAGTCGACTATGCTTCAGGCCGCCACCGCAATGAATGGACAAGCGTAAAGGGCAAATGGTCTAATCTCAAAGGATCGAACCCCGATCGATGCGTGATCTCAAACACGCAGCAGCGCTCGGGTCGATGAACTTCCATCAGTTCTTTGGGGTTTGAGGACAACTCCCAATCGGTCGACCGGACGAACTCCTTTCTTTTTGGTCTATGGAGCCGGTTGTTCGCCAAGTGACCTGCTCCACAACGCACTTCGAGACGAGCTCTTCTCCGAAGAGGAAGCGGAACAGGCCCGACAGATTCAACGATCTCTTAGAAGAGGAAAAGAGATGGCATTGATCCGGCCGACCATCTATCGCAAGATTTGCGCGCTGATTCCACACCGTAAACGTGAAGGGTCGAGCCTTTCAAGAGGGAGACTTGGTTCTTCGAGTGGATCAACGTAAGCCACACAAGCTTGCCCTTGCTTGGGAAGGCCCCTTCATTATCACCAGAGTTCTCCATAATGGAGCATACCATCTTTACAATGTCGAGCATCGTAAAGACGAGCCACGAGCTTGGAATGCGGAGCTGCTCCGCCCCTTTTATACTAAAGTACTCTCTGATGAGATGTAATAAGAAATACCTTTGTAGTTTATTTATCAAAGACAAGAGCTTTATAATCTTCCTAAACGATTGTTGTTGCTTTTGTTTCCGTTTGAAATCCCCCAGTGGGATTCCATGCCAGAAACGTGAAGGGTCGAGCCTTTCAAGAGGGAGACTTGGTTCTTCGAGTGGATCAACAGAAGCCACACAAGCTTGCCCCTGCTTGGGAAGGCCCCTTCATTATCACCAGAGTTCTCCATAATGGAGCATTCCATCTTTACAATGTCGAGCATCAGAAATACGAGCCACGAGCTTGGAATGCGGAGCTGCTCCACCCCTTTTATACTTAAGTACTCACTCGGATGAGATGTAATAAGAAATACCTTTGTAGTTTATTTATCAAAGACAAGAGCTTTATAATCTTCCTAAACGATAGTTGTTGCTTATGTTTCCGTTTGAAATCCCCCAGTGGGTGACTTGGCTGCGAATCCGTTTCGCCCAAGCCTGAAAAATCCTACCGAGTGGTGAGCAAGCCTCTCACTGGAGGCTTAGCTGTGAACTGCTTTCACTTAAGTTTGAAAAATCCTACCGACCGGTGAGCAAGCCTCTCACTCGCGGGCTTAGCTGCGAATCCATTTCTCCTAAGTTCAAAAAATCCTACCGAGTGGTGAGCAAGCCTTCCACTCGGAGGCTTAGCTGCAGTCAAGTACTCGCCTAAGTTCAAAAAATCCTACCGAGTGGTGAGCAAGCCTCCCACTCAGAGGCTTAGCTGCAGTCAAGTACTCGCCTAAGTTCGAAAAATCCTACCGAGTGGTGACAAGCCCTCTCACTCGGGGGCTTAGCTGCAGTCAAGCACTCGCCTAAGTTCTGAAATCCCACCGAGTGGAGAGCCATCCTCTCACTCGGGGCTTAATAAGTCAAGCACTCCTAAGTTCAAAAATCCCACCGAGTGGAGAGCAACCTCCCACTTGGGGGCTTAGCTGCACCAAGACTGCCTAAGTTTGAAAATCCCACCGAGTGGAGAGCAACCTCCCACTGGGGCTTAGCTGCAGTCCAAGACTGCCTAAGTTTGAATCCCACCGAGTGGAGAGCGACCTCCCACTGGGGCTTAGCTGCAGTCCAAGCACTCGCCTAAGTTTGAAAATCCCACCGAGTGGAGAGCCACCTCCCACTGGGGCTTAGCTGCAGTCCAACCACTACTAAGTTTGAAAATCCCACCGAGTGGAGAGCCACCTCCCACCGAGGGCTTAGCTGCAGTCCAAGCACTCGCCTAAGTTTGAAAATCCCACCGAGTGGAGAGCAACCTCCCACTGGGGCTTAGCTGCAGTCCAAGTACTCGCCTAAGTTTGAAAATCCCACCGAGTGGAGAGCAACCTCCCACTGGGGCTTAGTTGCAGTCCAAGCACTCGCCTAATTTTGAAAATCCCACCGAGTGGAGAGCAACCTCCCACTGGGGCTTAGCTTCACCCAAGACTACTAAGTTTGAAAATCCTACCGAGTGGAGAGCAACCTCCCACTGTGGGCTTAGCTACAGTCCAAGATCACAGAAGTTTGAAAAATCCTACCGAGTGGAGAGAAACCCTCCCACTCGGAGGCTTAGCTGCAGTCCAGAACTCGCCTAAGTATGGAACCCATCCCTATCCGCAAGGACGACGAGGTGCAGGTCGACTGCAACCTTCTCCTTCGGAGCTATGACACAAGTACAACATGCGCTCCATCCCTATCTCCAAGGACGACCAGGTGCAGGTCGACTGCAACCTTCTCCTTCGGAGCTACGCCACAAGTACAACATGCGCTCCATCCCTATCCACAAGGACGACGAGGTGCAGGTTGACTGCAACCTTCTCCTTCGGAGCTACGCCACAAGTACAACGTGCGCTCCATCCCTATTCGCAAGGACGACGAGGTGCAGGTCGACTGCAACCTTCTCCTTCGGAGCTACACCACAAGTACAACGTTCACTCCATCCCTATCCGCAAGGACGACGAGGTGCAGGTCAACTGCAACCTCCTCCTTCGGAGCTACGCCACAAGTACAACGTTCGCTGCATCCCTATTCGCAAGGACGATGAGGTGCAGGTCGACTGCAATGCGCGCCCCATCCCTACCTGCAAGGACGATGAAGCGCAGGTCGGTTTAAATCACTACCTCAGAGCTGCATCTCAAACACAAAGATTATTCCGAGTGAAAGACAAAATCCACTCGAAGGCAAACGCAAGCATATTCGGAAATAAACCAAGTTCGGATAAATCCTAAAGTTTCGGACGACCGATCAAAAGTATTCGAGCATCGCCCAAAGAAGGTTAATGGTTACACAATCACTCGCATTCCGAGGCAAATAAAGGTGAATATTAATGTTTTTCGATCACGATCGAGAAGGACCGGCTGGTCGCAGAATCGCAAGGTCATTGCTGTCTGAATGCGAGTGGTCATGCAAGAAAGGTGTCCATGAAAGACCGGAAAGTGTGCTCTTCGTGTTAATAACCTTGAGCTCCGCCATTTGTCTTTTTGGCATCCTTGCAAAGGCACTCGACCGCAGATGAGCGACGCTTACACCATAGCGAAGCAGATGACTTCTTCCATTCTTGCACGCGCTCAGGGATTTGATTCAGTCGAGCCATCTTAGACTCGAGATCTTGAGACAGTTCCGCCTGAGGCCAAAGTTCCGCATCAACCCGGGTCATTGCAGCTTTCAGACGGGCCAGATAAGCAACCGCGCTGTCCATACGAGACTCCAATCGCATCACGTTCATCGCAACTTCATCGTTGACTGGACAGTTGATGGGATCAAGACCCGTCTCGACCCGCCCAGATTCTGCTTCAAAATCTTGGCAAAATTCTGCACAGTCGAGGGAATGATGTGTCGACGGCACAATTAGAATTGTCAGTCGATAGAAATAAGACAGATTAATCAGTACCTTCAAGTTTCAAGACCAGCTTCGCAGCAAATTGGCTCAGATAAGACTCTAGCTCGCCATTCTTGACCTTGAGACTTCCAAGTTCGTCGGTCAGTTTCTCCTTGTCCTTCTTCACCGCCGACCTCTTGATTGGCGCCGTAAACAGCAGTCTTCGCTTGAGTTTTCTTCTAACTTGTCAATCAAGCAAGCTTCTTGTCGCAAGCGTTGTCTTCTCGCTACTTCCTTCCGAGCTGCAGCTAGATCCAGATCCTTCGCCCAAAGCTCGCTTCATTTTCTCTAAAGAAATAACATTCTTCAGACGGGCTTGGAGTTGGCGGTTTTCATTACATACATCTGCTCGAGTGGTACATACATTTGCTCGAGGGGAGTCACTTGGTTCAAAAAATGGAAAGGAAAAGTGCCAGCAGTGGGAAAAATAGTCGGAGATTGATTACCTCCCATGGCAGCCACTTCACACGAAGCGCCTGGAGATTCTTCTTGGCCAATTCCTGCATCAAGGTTGAGGCTGATTTGCTGCTTGTTCATTGCGTAGAGCCGAGACCCAAGATCACAAGATTTCTACAACATGTTTATGTCACGACAGATATAAAAGACATCACAATGTTAGTTTCCTCTAAGACTACCACCGAATCGAACATTCAATGGTAGTCTCGGGATTACACTCCAAGTGCACTTAGCGCGCCCCACCGATTTTGCAAAAAAGAAAAGAAGGTTCTCGACCACGCCGATCGCCTCGCAGCCACCTATGGTCTCGGGATTACACTCAGCCGGTGCACTCAGCGTGCCCCATCGAGTTTTGATTCCACTCGGCGTGGTCTGCCCAGCTCGAGTGGCAAAAAAGAGAGAGGTTCTCATTCTCGCACTACAGCCGATCGCCTGCAGCACCTATGGTCTCCGGATTACACTCAAGGGTGCACCTCAGCCGTGTCCCCACTAATGCAAAGATTCAGTTCAATCGACACAAAGAGACATACAACATCAAAACAGCCACCCCAAAGGTGATCGACAAGAAATACGGCCGATCGGAAAGTCAACTAACTCGACATTGGCTTGCAGAGCAGTTCCGACATTGAAGGCTACCCGACTAGCCTCATGCACCATTTTCATCTGTCCCATCACAAGGTTCAATCAAGAAGAGCTTCTTGGCAGCAGATGGCGGATCGTCCAAGTTTGATATGCAAGTGAAAAGTGATGGAGGCAGAGCAATCAAGCAACCGCCAGATCTGGCAGCAGAGTTGTATCGCGCAGCAGAAGTCCGAGCAGCTGATCCTCGAGGGCAATTAGTCGACAATGAACAACGAAGGTGATGTTGGTTCGAGCCGGATCTGCCGAAGCGCCGACCACCGCCCCAAAGGCCACAACACCGAGGAACTTGACTTCAGCGCCTTCCCGCCCAGCCTTGTCCTTCTTCCTCCTCCTCTCGGCCGCACCTATTCGCCATCGTCCGAAGCACAACAACATCTCGTGGATCTGCAAGGAACAGAGAAAGCCATAAGGATAATCGACAAATCATTCAGCCGACTGCATAAAATCGAATCGACTGACTTATCGGCTTTGAGGTGACAGCTGCCGCCTTCCTCGCTCGGCCGGAGTCTTGTCGATATCCATGTCGGTCGCAGCTGAGGTCGCTACATAAATTCATCGCCCACTCGGATGTAATAAGAAAATTGTTCGTAACAAGAAGATATGAGAAGAGTGTTTACCCAGAGGCAACGGGGACGTCCATCTTAATCCTAGGCAAGGTCTTCCGAGCCTTTGAAGGATTAGCTTTGGGCTGCTTGGTGACCTTCTCACTCAAATCTAGAATTGGGAACCGAGCGTGCGAATGAGATGGAGCACTCGACGCCACAGCTTTGCCGCGCCTGTTCGCGGGATCATGACGCTTCTTGGATCAACGTTCGGAGCGAGGCGGTGATTCGCTACCTCCTCATTGTCTCGACTCTGCGCCTCATCTTCATCGCCATCACCGGGATTCCCACTCGCCGCTTCTCTCAAGACTGCCTCGCCTCTTGGTCTTGCTCCAGCTTGTTCACCATTGGGCATCAAATACATCTCCGTAGATCTCAAAACAAGAGACCGATCATAAGTCAGTCGGAACAACAATCAGTCGAAAAATACGTTCAACAATTTAGTCATGATTACCAGACCTTCTCTGGCAGGTTGCTGTTGCTGAAAGGGTTGACTCTCCTAGCGCCCCTGGGGTTATCCTTGTTCCCGGTGATACCCATCAACCACTCGGCTACGGTTTTGGCCTCCGCCTCCTCCGGATGAACCCGAGAAGTGTCACCAGCCCCAGAGTACATCCACATGGAGTGGTCACGAGCTTGGAGAGGTTTGATCCGCCGACTGAGGAACACCTCGAGCAGGTCCATACCAGTGACACCTTGGTTGATCAGCTGAACTACTCTCTCAACTAGCATGCCTGCCTCCGCCTTTCTCCGCAATGCCACTTTCCAGAAGATGGAGTTTGAACACGGTCGAAAGAGAAGGAGGAAGCCCGGTCGATCGACTGGTTGCGAGGTCCCGGCAGAGAACCAGTCGACCGCCACCCCTCGACCGCCAGAAGAGTCATCGGAGGAAAAGAGATCCTTCCTCTTCTCAATGCCTGCACTCTCACACATCTGAATGACATGGGTTTTCTGCCCTTCGAAGTTTCTTTTTCACAGCTTTGGGATCGGATGGTAAATATGTGCTTGAAAATACCCCAGTGCGGTTGGCACCCCAAGAAATTCTCACACATGGAGACGAACGCAGCAAGATATGTGATAGTGTTGGGAGTGAAATGGTGGAGTTGGGCACCAAAGAAATTCAGGAAGCCGCGAAAGAAAGGATGCGGGGGAAGCGAAAAGCCACGGTCGATGTGGGTGGCGAGCAGGACACACTCACCCGCCGCTGATGTGGCTCCGCCTCCTCTGGCAAAGGCCAAGCAGACTTATGAACGATAAGCCCCAACTCAGCCATATCGTCCAAGTCCTCTTGCCAAAGCGAAGATTGGATCTAGTCTACCTCGATCCAACCCGACGGCAACCCCGAGCGATAAAGACCCCGATTCATCTTCTTGTTTTCGCCGCTTCGTCAGCTTTCTTCAAGACGTTTAGCACCGCCGCTTTGTCCTTCCCCATGGCGCGGAGCGACGGCGCCGAGAGTGGTTGGTCCGGGCAAAGCGGAGTTGTGAGAGGAAGAAGAAGGGAATGGGCACGCATGGAAACGCCGCCTCGCCGCTTTTAAAGGCTTCATTTCCAAGTGGCTGACGCAGGCCCGAACGATCCCACAAATCCCTCAACAGTTGCGCACGGGATACGTGGAGAAAAAGGTGGCACGGAAATCGAAAATTCCTATTTATCTACTCCACTTACCATGAGCGTCCGCCGCGCTGCTTCACTAAAATTTCAATCCCAGAAACCGGATCCTTCACAACCGATCACGCCAAATATTTCATGTCAGAGATATCATTCGACGGATGTAGTGATATAAACCAGTCGGCAATTACTGAAATGAAGCTGAAGTTCTAACAACTGGCCTCCACTTGGAGATAAAGACAAGGCAATCAAGATTAAAAGCAAGGTCAACTCCATCCTTCTTTTTCACTCAAACCTCGATCCATTCGGGGGCTAATGATGTGGACACAAACCATTCGGGTAGGGTAATAGGCCTGACCTATACATCCTTCCTAAGGTCCTTGTCCTAAGAACAAAGAAGTTCAAGAATCAAGAAGGATCCAAGAAAGGCGCCGAGTGAAGTCCACTCGACCTACCATTCACTGAGATCCCACTTTATCCGTGTCACCACCATCAAACCACTCGACAACAAGAAGACTCTAAAGGCCCCGCAAAGCAACGGCTCGGGCATTTACACAGATATTTAATGATCATTTGTAGCACTTCAATACAAAGCGCTACTGTAACGCCACCTCTTTATGTACATTGAATCCTACGAATTGAGGGAGTCAGGGTCCCGCGCCTCCTCCTCGGGACAAGGGTTCGCACCCTCTAACTCACACGCTTATAATCCAAATGATCGCCTCCGGCCCGAGACGAGGGCTATTACGCCCTCCGAGAAGGGCCTGAACTCGTAAAACTAGCATGTACAACTCCTCCATAGCTAAGATCTTGCCTCTACATTCCTACCACCCTATTCTACTGTCAGACTCAGAACCATGACAGCAGGTGCTGCCGTTATTGCTTGATTGTTTGTTGAGGTGTCCGTTCATGCGAGCTAGATCGTGTCCCAGCCAGAGTCCCTACGGAGTGGAGTTCACCACCTTCGTTGTCGTTCCGCTGCTAGAAGTATTCTGCTGGTACGAGTTGTTTCGCTGTTAGCATAGAGCAAGTTTAGTATCACAAGCGTAGTGTCGCTGCGTTAATGTGCTTCTTTGTAACATCGCCCTTGTATTATTATTCTTGTAATAATAGCTGATTTGTTCTATGTCATGCAGTGTTTTATTCCGCAGACTTCTCCCGATCTCCGGCCGGAATACGGGCGCCCGCTTCTCCGAGACGGGTGCCATCGGCTTGGTATCGAGCAGTGTCTGTTCAGAGGACGCCTAGTCAGTCATGAGCGTAGAAACCGTAGAAATCGGTAGTTTAGAGGTGGTCTTGTTTGTCGACGGTTGTTGCATTTGTTTGTTGCATAGCATGCATGTAGCCTTATTATTTTGTTACTAACGGTCTAATCTGGTGGGTATAAATGGCATCGGTCCTAATCCACTACCGCCAGCCTTTGCATTTCTCCGCTTTTTTTTTCTTGCTCATTCTTCGTGTTTACGCCGCTTCGCCCCAGCAGAGTGATGCCAAGTGATCCTCGACATCGCTTGCAAAAATGGTGCTCGTATCGCTCCAATTATTTCCTTCAGCCCCACCATTTGTTTCGGTGGTAGACTTTGTTCTATCACGGATCATCCTTTTTCTTGTCATTTTGGAAACCTTTAATGATCGAGTTATCAAGAAAGGGAAATGTCAAGAGTCTCCAGCTTTTTCCCCGCTTATCCTATTTCTTGGACGAGTATGATCTTCTTCCGTCCGCTTGATAATAACGTGGTTGCACTTTCGTGTCCCGCTACATGATTACCGAAAAGGCCCTCACCTCCGAGCTAGTCCAGTTGCTACTTGGCTAAGCTTAGCACTTGGTGTAGCGTTGTTTACACCAATTCTTCCACACATTTATTCGTCCTCGCACAATGTCACAAAGATGCTAGATCGTGAGAGCCGAGATCCCGCGAGATTTGTGTGCTTAACTAGGCATGCATATTGTGTGACTAGCAAGAATATGTGATATTGATTGTGTGTGAATTGATTGTTGTTGTGTGTTTTGTTTAGTTGAGTTTTCTTTTGCTTCTTTCTTTTGGGCCCCGTGTTACATTATTATTTTCCCTATAAAGAGTTGCTCATCAACCCACACCGACTCAAGAAGTAATAAGTATTTCAAATATTTGGAAGAAGCTCACTAAACATTATGGCCTTCTCAACAACCGCATGATATAAGGAATATCTGCTCAGTAATGCCAATTGTGTCTTGGATTGATTATCCGATCAATTCTATAGCAGTAATTATCAAACCAGCACAAAGACAAGTCGATGCAAGACCAGCGTATATTTTTCACCAAAGGTATGGATCATAGGCAAAGTTTTGGCTCAGAATAAATGGTACTTGAAATATGTTATACTCCAAGAGAAAGTCGAATGTGATATGCTCAAGGAAGACAGCCAAACAAATTTCCTCATGCATAATAATCAGCCCTGTAATATTATGGACATGTGCGTAGCTTTCACAGATATCAAGATGAAGTTTTGGATATAAGAAACCCAAGATATTCCACACGCTATCGGAAGAAATTTATGAGGCAGGGCTCCCAATTTTTCCTCAAGATGATATGTGAACAATTTCCGCCCACGATACCCGGTCTTTCTCAACAACATACCTCGTAAAAGCTTCCGACAGAGAGAAATGAATTTTCTCAACAAGCAAACCGAGGAGAAGCTTCAAGCACGGAACTCGGCTTCTCCAACACAATAATCAAACCAAGCTTCATGTGTAAGCTATCGAGATTTCTTCAGACGCTACCTGCATAAAAGCCTTGAGAAGAATCTAAGAGTCTTCCTCAAGAGTTACTCGGATGGCTTCCTCGTAAGCCACCCACTCCGCTAGTACCACACTATGCACCGCCCTCGAGATTATATGATGAGTTGGCGATATGGCAAGACATCTCAAGGATCAGATTTGCAATAATTTTGTGAGAGGAACAATTCACTCAAAATATGCCTGCCGCAATAATATGGTATTCAGTTGCATATGATTATTATACATATGGTACGCATGTATCCCGGGTCAGATCGGTCACTTATACGGGATACGGCACTGATCTAGCAGATATACCTAAGAAAGCAATGAGCTCTGTACAGCTACAAACCCCGAGTATATGGCATATATGTACGGACACAGGTCAGGAAAACAAGCACAAGGAATAAAGTCAAAAATATTAATCACACCCATGGTCATACGAAGAATCAAGGGCAAGCGTACAAGTTATTTCAGCAAGGTATCCTGACAAATAAAATCATGACCGTTAAAAGGTGAGACCGACCACAAAGGTATGATGATTTTGCACGACCATCAGGGTCCGGATACCCCAAGTCAGTTGGAGGCCATAATTCCATATGGATCCACAAAGACATACACCTTCAGCAGCCTACGCTATTTACAAGGATTTTCATATCCCATCAATTCCGCTTGACATGGTTAGTGTGGAATATCCAAGTCTGTTCTCACGATCCAAGATTCCTTTGCAACCTCAATAGCTTGACCTCGGCGGAAAAGCGATTTTCAAAGATGGGTATACCGACAAAATGAGAAAGTCAAAGTCGAATAATCACTCAGACCGATATACTCACCGATGAAATCAAGAACACGGTCACTGTCAGAAAGCATTTGTCCGTCACCCCTATCGTGCCGCCTCAAGATGAAAATATTTAAGGTATGACACAGCTATAACTCCATACACCGTTATATTGCTCCCCGATAAAAGGCAATGATCTTTGGTACATAGCTCATGCTCGAGCCAAAGGAAATAAATCAAGATAAATGCCACCTATGAGCAAATGACCTCGGCTTAAGATGGCCATGATTAATTCTCAAGATTTATTGGAACCGTAAGGCCCACATTTATTTGAAGCAACCCCATGACGTAAGTAAAAGGTTTTCATGACAAAAGGAAATTTATGCTCGATCCATTGGATATCACCACGATATAAGAAAATTCACGCCAGCAAAAAGAAGTGGTATATGAGCAAAACCCATCGAATTTGGGGAAAGGTGAAGCAAGCCACCCTGTGGCAAGGTAAGTTGATCATTTGAAATTTTGGGGAACAATAAATAAAGGAAAAGGATATCCGAGTTGGAAATGGTATCCTCAAGTCATACTTGTTCCAGAGCAACTAAATCTCGAGGATGAGATTTCTTTAAGGGGTAAGAGTTGTAATAGCCTGGATTTTTGCCCTTTTGTTTTCGCTTTGATTTATTGGTTTTGCCTGCTTTTCTTTTGGAGTGGTTCTGGGCCTTGTCACCGGGAAAGCGCCCTCATTTCCTCCCAAGTGGCTCATCATTCTCAAAACCTTGCCAAGATCATGTCACTCCACTACTTGACCAAACCCTAATTTCTTTTCTCGTGAATATTCCTTTTCTATTAAAGGAATAACCTCGTTCGCCCTAGGTTGTGAAGCAACCTTTATTTCCATCACTCCTAAAATTCCAAAATAATTCTCATAAAATTTTTGGGTCATATATTTATCAAATATGGCAAAATATTTCATTTGTCATGTTTATCATCTTGCTCAAATAATTCATTTCCTATTCTGCCCTAAATGGCACATTGTGAAGCAAGTGCTATTTTATTTTTCCCAATTGACCTCAAACTCCTTGGACACCGTTTCCTGTCCATATCATTGCCACATGCAAAAATTCAACCTCATTTGCCTAGTAATTATTTAATTATGATTTTCCAAAGTTTCTATCCAGAAAGAAGCTTTGTGAAGGAGGTGCAAGCTAGGCATATCCAAATGAGTTGCTATTTTGCATGATCCTCATATCATCATATCATATCCCTCCACCAAAGTAGAGCTCATTTCATGCCTCCATGTGAGCTCATCTTCAATTCTTTGATTCTGCCTAAAATTTCAGTTTGTGAAGCAAGTATATTTTATCTTGCTCCATTATAGCTGCCAATTTTTCTAGGCCTTATATTATCCATATAACCTACCTCCACACATTTTGGGCATGGCTAATCAAGCCATTATTCCTCTAGAATTTTTGCAAGTTTCTGTCCAGAGGAGATGTTTGTGAAGCAAGTACCAGTTTGGCTTGGCCAATTGGTATTAGACTTTTTGAGCATATTCATAGGATCAAATGACTCTGCCTTGCTCAACTTGAGCTCAATTTGACACTCCATGTGAGTGCACTTACCTAATCAAGTTTCTGGACCATTTTGGTCAGTTGCAAAGCAACTATGATTTATCTTGGTCCAAACTTTCAAAGTTACCAGGATGAAAGTCCTTCTTTACCTCAACCTCGCAGACAACTCCATTGGATCCAAAACCCTTCCTGTTGATCACTAGTGCTCACCCAAGTTTACTGCAGTAAACATCAGAGGGTTCTTAACGTTTAACCAGATCACTTTTAACCGAGCTAACACCAGAGTTGAAACCTACCCCGGATGAACTTACCACTAGACAACATGTTCAATCCTCTCTCCCCCTCTACATGCCAGTGCACGCGGTGACCGCGTTAATGGCATCACTCTGCACGCGCTCTGTGTGCAGTGGCCGCGCCCAGTGGTTGTTTGTGCTTCGGCACCTCGTCCTCTCGTCGCCTTAGTGCGCGTGACCGTGTCCATTGTCTTCCTCTCATCGTCGCAGTTCCCTGACCCTCCCCTCCGTCCGCTTCCTCACCGACGCTCGTCGTCGAACGCCCACGAGAGCACAGTGGCGGTTTGGCTCTGTTCGTCGCCGCCGTCATCCTCCTCGTGCTCCGTTGGCCGCCTCTTCTCCGTGAGGCTCTCTCCTGTTCCTCCTCCGTCGCCTAACTACGAGCCCATGCGCGTGCACACACGTCCGCGGCACCGACCGCGTGTCCACGGCGACGCCAGCTCAGCCTCCTCCCCCTCTGCATATATAAGGCCACCCAAACCCCTCCCGAGCTCACCATAGACTCCCCTCACCCGAAAACCCCGCCCAGCCTCCCGCCCAAGATCCAGAGCCCTCCTCGCTGCTCTAGGCCGCCATGGCTGCCGCGGTGCTCCATCTAAATTCGAGCGAGCAAAGCATCCCTCCTCTCTCTACACCACCACGTCTCCACCCACTCCCCTGCGCATCTCTCCCTTAGCTCAGTTCGTCGGCGGATCCACCATGGCCTCGGCTTCATCATCACCGACGCCGGCCGTCCGCCGCGGCGAACGCAGCTGCCGTTCCCGAGCTCCCCATCTTCTACAACCCCCGGGGTCGCCTCCGCCTCGTTCCCCTGCATCCGTGGATAGGTCGGGCGCCGCCTGCGGTGGTCGGTAGCGCCGGCAGGCCTCGTCGGGGCTGGCTCTGCCGCGGCCAGGCGCGGGCGAGAGGAAGGAGACGAAGGCCCCGACCCCCTCCCTGCCAGCTGGCCGCGGGCCCGCGTGTCAGCCTCTGGGCGTTGACCCAGCCCGGTCCAGTCAGCTAAGTGGACGCGTCTTTGCCAGAGTACGTTTTCCCTTGAGCAAAGTGGTACTTTGCCTCTTTTCTAGAGCAGAATATGTTTTCCTTGCTCGAAAGCGTATTCTCTGTCTACTTCGGCTGAAAGTGCATTTTCTTTTGCAAAAAGCGTATTTTGCCTTAATGAGTTTTTAGGTTTCTCAGCCAGGGGCTTGTTTGCAGAAAAAAATTCACAGATAGGTCCCTGGCAGAAAAACAACTATAATTTTTTTCTCGCAACTCCAAATGAGGTGAATCCAAAGCCCACTTCTTCGTTTCGTCGAGCCCGTTCTGATGGAATTACGTTCACCATGTTTTGACATTTTGAAAATTACCATTTTCCCTGCCCTTATTCAGCCCCTTCCGAGAGAGTACGCTTCCAATGATCCTTTCCATGAAGTTTCTCGCACTTTCTCCCGTGATTTCTTCCACCCTGTAAGCCACACTCTCCATTTGCATGATTGCAATGCAGTGACATGGTTTATTTATTTGAACTTGTTTAAAATATTGCATTAGCTATGTGTGATCCGCTCATGGCATTTCTGAGTATTGATTAGAGCTTGATATTGCCATGATATTGCTTGGAGTTCTATGACTTATATTTTGATTATTGTGTGGATGATATGTTGCCTTTGGATTCTTAGTGGATATTATGATTATTTCCATGATGCTATCTATTATTATATTTTGGAGTATTACTTTGATATCATGATGCCTTTGGATTATTAGTGGTTAGTATGATTATTTTCATGATGCTAGTTGATGTTCGCTGTTTGGAGTATTATTTTTGGAGATGATGTTTACATGTGGATCTTAGCTTAATAGTTTTATTCTTGTTATTGGAGTAGTAGGATTTTGATTTTCGATTCATCATGACAGTAGTGTTGTGCTACCCTTGGAGTATTTTGAGATGATGATATTATGCTTGGATTATTTGTTTGATATTGCTATGACTTGGATTCTAGTTTGATAGTTGATATCGAGTATTAGTTATCACAGCTTATATTTTTGGGGATAAATTCATTATTGTTGGTCAGTGCCACCGAACCGGCTTTTCCAAAGGCAACCACATTTGCCTTTATGGGAAGGCCCTAATACGGTCTATTGTCATGTCTCTCGCCGGTGCCTCCAACGAGGGAAGGTTATGGGCGCATGCATCTCGCCCGTAAGCAAACATAACCTTGTGTGCCCATAGTTGTTGTTAGGGCTTTTTCCCCATTTGGGATGTTTATGTTTTGGCCACGACGGTGGTCGCTTGTGTCTTTAGAGACATGGGGCCACCCAGACTTGCCCAAGGGGGAGTGAGTTGAGTGGCCGGAGAGTGTCATGGCAAGAGATCGGTTTTGTCGGAACGCCGTTGGTCCACCCGAATGGGAGTACGAGGCCATGTGTTCTGTGGTGTGGGTACAGTGCGCTACCTCTGCAGAGTGTATTTAATCTATCGATAGCCGCGTCCTCGGTCATGGGCATGGGTTCGTACTAGGTCCCACCGTTCGATCAACCCTCACGTGACGGAATAACTTATAGGTGATTTATATGTGGACATTTTGAGCAGTACAGATTGGCAGGATGTTGATGATGATGTTGAGGCCAAGTATTGGTCATGGTTGTGATCGCAAGAACGATCACCGTTTGGTTTTGATCACGAGGTGATCGAGATGGTATATTGCTTGGCCGGTTAGCCAAGAGAGATATGGTTATGGAGATCGAAAATGGTCATTTATCAGTATTGTATTAGTTTCATACTATTCCTAGTAGTTGTTTCATCATGGTACTTGTTATTTAATTAACCTGCTTAATGCTATGTTGTTGTTTTGCCTTGATGCTTCTGGTTGTTGTGAGCTTGCACGTACATTCAATGTACTGACCTGGCGTGTCATGCCAGATTGCAGGTGATGTGGACACAAACCTAGGATAGGGTAATAGGCCTGACCTATACATCCTGCCTAAGGTCCTTGTCCTAAGAACAAAGAAGTTCAAGAATCGTAAGAAAGGATCCAAGAAAGGCGCCGAGTGAAGTCCACTGACCTACCATCCACTCTGAGATCCCACTTTATCCAGTCACCACCATCAAACCACTCGACAACAAGAAGACCTAAAGTTGCCCGCAGCAGCAATGGTCGGGCATTTACTCATATATTTAATGATCATTTGTAGCACTTCAATACAAAGCACTCAGAATCGGCACCTCTTTATGTACATTGAATCCTACGAACGAGGGAGCCGGGTCCCGCGCCTCTATATAAGCCACCCTCCTCTCGGGACAAGGGATCGCACTTCGTAATTCACACGCTTATAATCCAATGACCGCCCCGGCTGCAAGACGAGGGCTATTATCTCCTCCGAGAAGGGCTCAACTCAAAACTAGCGTGTACAACCTCGATAGCTAAGATCTTGCCTCTACATTCCTACCCCCTATTCTACTGGCCGACTCGTAACCACGACAGCTTGGCGCCACCATGGGGCAGTGTGTCTTAGCGACTTGTTGGAGAAGTTGCACCTTCCGATCCCCTTCATCATGGTTTCGGCGGAGGTTTGGCCGAGGGTCATGAGATCCGCCTCGGCGCTGGCCAGATTCAAGGTCGACGACTTCGCTTTGGCTTCAGGAGGCTCCACTCGACGCCGATGCACTCCCCGTCTGTGGGCGACACACTTCGCTGCAGGCGTCCGCACCGCCCTCCCCGAGGCAGCCGCCGACCCAAGATCGGCTCGGCACTGGGCGCCCTTCCGCTTGCCGCCCACGGCCAAGCGCCCCACGGTCAAGGCTTCAATGGTGGGTGAGGCACGCTGTGGCTCGCCAGACAGCCACTCCCAAGTCACGCGATCGAGCCTGATTTAATCTCTACTACTGCTCGACTGGCGATTGGTTCAAGAAGACCGTGATCCGAAAAGCGACAAGAGGATCCAGCGGTGGAGGTCCTCGATGGTCAATGGACCTCGCAGCCCTCCCGCTTCCTCAAGACCGACGGTGGCGACGGCAGAGGCGATCCGTCGATGCCCATTAGGAGTATCATCCCAGCCCCTCTCTTCGAGCAGAGGGAAGAACTTTGCCACCGAACATGGATGCTCTTCACATTCCTATCGTTGAGAAACCCCAAGGCCCGGCCTTGAGGACGCGCCCGCCAATTGGTTGAGCGACTCGACCGAAAATCTCCAACAGTACTGACGAGCGCAGCGGCAAAGGGTTCTAGAATCCAGTCGACGCCAGATTTTTCCACCTCCGACTCATGTATATCGAACTCCGATCCAAAATCTTACAGATGCAGCTCGAATAGCAGAGTCAATTCAGCCCTCCGAGTCAGAAGCTGGCAGAGGTTTAATGCAGATTAGAGCTTTACTCCGGCAGCGGAGAGCAGTATACGACTGTTAATACCACGGAATAGGATCCATAGCAGGTCGGGCTTGTTGCAGATATACCCAAAGGCTCACAGCCCAAGATCGGCCCCGAGGCGTGAGGCACAGGGTGACCGACGTGATCAGTACAGAAACCGTGAGCAGTATGATCACCGACTCGATCGTGATGATCGTCATCGAGTGCCCACACCACCCCCAAGGAGTCGATCATACGTGCTCGACAAATAGGATGACAGACGCCTCATAGTGTCAAGCGAAGGATTCCAATGACCCTGTGGAGCTAGGCTTTGATGCGAGATCTATTCTCGTTCAGGGTTTTGTCGACAGGAACAGAGCTCACCGAGAAGGTCATGACAGAGATGTACCCACCAGCAGCAGAGTGCGTGTCTCAAGTCTAGTGAGCTTCAACAGAGCCATCAGGACCGCGGTGATTTCTCCCAACTTCAGGTTGGCGACTGGAGTCAGTAACTTCACCGGCGAGTCCAAGCCTGATACTTGGCTCGAGGATTACCGAGTGGTTGTTCAAATTGGCGGCGGCAATGATGAAGTGGCCATGAAACACCTGCCTCTGATGTTAAAGTGTTCGGCCAGAGCATGGTTGAATCAATTAGCACCCAACAACATTTACACTTGGGAAGATCTTGCCCGAGTGTTAGTCAGAACGTTTGAACTGACATGCAAACGGCTAGCAGGGTTAACAGAGCTGCAATCTTGTGTGCAGAAGACAAATGAAACTTTGAGGGGTTATATCCAGGGATGGATCACACCGCACCACACAAAGGAGAATGTGTCCGATCACTGCGCTTTGTGCCTTCAAGGAAGGCGCCAAATATCGAGAATTAAACTTGACGTTCGGCGGACCGAGACATGTCTCGAGTCGAATGATGGAGATTGCCACCAAGTATGCTAATGGTGAAAAAGAGGATCGGCTCCGGAGTGGCAAGCACAAATGAGTCACCCATAAAACCGGAGGAGGAAACTCCAATGGAAATGTAAGCGCAAAGTTTAGCCACCGCTCTCGGAGAAACCTTAGCCGTGACTCAAGGAAAATCCAAAGGAAGCCCAAGGGCCATGGAACCCTAAGAAGATAAAAGATCAAGATGGAAATCATGTGCTAGATTTTCCATGCCACATCCACAAAAAGAAAGATGAAGAGGGTAAAATCATTAATCCGAAGCATACCACTCGGCAAAGGTCGGCTCCTAATCCAACAGCCCGAGAGAAACAATCCAAAGACAAGGAAAAGAGTCGACAAGGTTGAGGACAAGGAGGAGAGTGATGATGGTTACCTCACGCCAATTCCACTGATGATTTTTGCCGATGTTGAGAGTAAGAGTTGACCAAAGTGATCAACAGAGAAGTGAATATGGTCGCCCGCATGACACCCGCTATTTGAAATGGTCTCGCATCGCCATCACATTCGACCAAGACGATCACCCGACGCACATAGCCACCCCCGGAGGCAAGCTTTGGTGGTCGATCCAGCTTGTCGAAGGCACTCGACTAACTAAAGTTCGATGGATGGTGGCAAGGGTTCAACATTCTGCTTGCGTAAACGCTGAAAGGGATGGGCATTCCGATGTCCAGACTAAGTGAAAGCAATATGAGTTTCCATGGAGTCATTCCAGGCAAGAAGGCTGAATCACTCGGCTAGATTGCTCTTGACGTGGTTTTCGGTGATTACAAGAATTACCGCAAAGAAAATTTGACATTTGAAGTTGTGGACTTCCAGAGTGCTTATCACGCCATTCTGGGCAGGCCGGCTTATGCACGTTTTATGGCTCGACCATTCTATGTGTACCTTAAATTGAAGATGCCTGTTCCAAAGGTGTGATCACTATCAATGGCAATTGAAAGAAGGCAAAAGAGTGCTTCCAGAAGGGCTCGAAGATTGCCGATGCGCAGATGGCAGTAGTGGAATTGCAGGAGTTTCAGAAAAATGCAGATCCGGGTGATTTGCTGCGAGCTAAGAAGCCTGCAACGGATTCAGCATTTCTGTCGTCCGGTGAAACGAAACCGATTCATATCCACCCGACTGACCCCAATGCTGCTTCGACCCACAATTCAACAACTCTCGACTCCAAATAGGAAGAAGCGCCATCCGCCTCCTGCGGAGAACTGGGACATCTTTGCATGGCAACCTTCCGACATGCCGGTGTTCCTGTGGAACCGGCCGAGCATCATTTGGGATTCGACTCAAAGGTAAACCGGTCAAGGAACATCTTCGACGGTCCGCCGCATGTAAGAGAAAAGCAATCGTGAAGAAGTGGCTCGCCCCGCAGCTGAGTTTATTCGAGATTTACCACCCGAGTGGTTAGCTAATGTTGTCATGGTCCCTAAGAAGGACGATTCACTTCGCATGTGCATCAACTTCAAGCATATCAATCGGCCTGCCCGGCGATCACTTTCTCTCCTCGCATCGATCGATAGTCGATTCGATCAAGGGTGTGAGCGCTTGTCCTTTTGGACGCCTATTCCGTATCATCGATCCGCTCAGATGGACCCGATGAAATTAAAACAGCTTTCATCACCCCATTCGGTGCTTCGTTATGTCACTATGCCATTTGGTCCGAAGAACGCTGGAGCCACATTCATGCGATGATTCGGTGTTTACTCACTCAAATCACCGAATGTGGAAGCGCATATTGATGACATTGTGGTCAAGTCATGTAACGGTTCCGACCCACCGCTGACCTTGCTGAAACCTTTGCCAACCTCGTAAGGTACGATATCGCTTAATCCATCAAAGTGCACGCTCGAGTTCCAGGAGGAAAGTTACTCGTTTTCATTTCCGATCGAGGGATCGATGCTAACCCCAAGAAAGTTGGTGCCATATCCAATAAAATACCATGTGCGGTGCATGATGTCCGAAGCTTACCGTTGTTTGGCCGCACTAAGTCGACACTTTCGACTCGTGAGAAGGTGATGCCTCTCACGACCGATGAAGAAGTCATATAAGTTCGAGTGGACTCTCGTTGTTGCAAGATTTGTAGAGCTAAAGCCCTGCTTCCACCCAGCCGGTGCTTGCTACCCTAATCAGCAAAGAACCTCTACTTTTATATAGCAGCCATCGGGCAAGTCGTCACTACAAGATTTACTACGAGCGAGAAGAAGAGGGAAAAGCATATAAAGTTCAGCTACCAGTTTATTATGTTTCGATGTTCGACTCCATCGAAACAGTAGATATCCGCACTATCGTAAGCTTTTTATGGGATTTACATGACCACAAGAAGGTTGCACACTATTTCTCCGACCACTCATATACTGCCGCCGCCCATTATCGAGATCCAACAGAGATGCAATCGTCGAGTGGCAAATGGGCGATTGAACTCCTTCCTTAGATATTCAATTTGAGGCAAAGAAATCTATCAAGTCAAAAGCAATAGTTGATTTCTCACCGAGTGAATCGAACAACAACCGCCACTCTAAGTTCACTCTGAGCATTGGACCATGTTCTTGACAGCCCAAGATGCTGAATGGTCTCGTGCCGGGTGGTACAAGTATCCCCGAGGAGACAAGCTCAGATATGTACTCTAGATTCACTTTGATTCCTCCAATAACGAAGCAGAATATGAAGTACTCTTATATGGGTTATGCATGGCCATTTCATCAGCGTCCGTCGCCTCATGGTCTATGGCGACTCAGATTTGGTAGTCAATCAAGTGATGAAAGAGGGACGTCAAGCCCAGCCATGATCGGCTACGTAATGCGGTGAGAAAGTTGAAAAGAACTTTGAGGGGTTAGAGCTCCATCATATACCCCGATCGAAAAATCAAGCACCATGATTTGGCGAAGATAGGTTCCAAGAGAGAAGCTGCTCCTTAAATGTGTTTCGAACACATTCACACATCGCCGCTCAAGAAGATCCTTTACGTAAGAGCCTCGCAACCTAAGAGCGCCACAGATCCGATCAAGTCGAGGTCCCACCGTGGTCGACCTAATCATAGAGGTTCGTCATCACTCCCGACCGACAAAGGCTTTACATTGCATACAATCTTAGGAAGGATCTCCCAGAGGATGAAGAGGAGGCTCGACAGATCGTCCGTCGATCCAAGGACTTTACGATGATAAGGGGACAATTGTTCAAGGAAAGTGTGACTGGGGTCAGTCAGAAATGCATAACACCAGAAGAAGGGCGAATGATCCTCAACGATATCCACTCGGGGACCTGTGGTCACCATGCGTCCTCTCGGGCCATTGTGGCTAAAGCATACCGAGCCAGATTTTATTGGCCACGAGCAAATGAAATGGCGAAAGATATAGTCGACCGATGTGAAGGTTGCCAGTTTTACTCTAATATGTCTCACAAGCCCGCATCAGCCCTGAAGACCATTCCCCTCGTCTGGCCCTTTGCTGTTTGGGGATTGGATAGGGTTGGGCCACTGAGAAATGGTAGGAGCGGATTTACTCATGTGCTTGTAGCAGTCGACAAGTTTACCAAATGGAGCGAAGCTAAACCTATCAAGAATCTTGAAGCCAGCACCGCTATCAGCTTCTTCAGAGAATTGACATTCAGATATGGAGTTCCACACAGCATCATCACTAACAATGGGTCGAACTTCGATTCTGATGAGTTTAGAGCTTTCTGCGCTTCTCAAGGCACGCGAGTCGACTATGCTTCGCCGCCACCATGGTCGAATGGACAAGGTAAAGGGCAAATGGTCTAATCCTCAAAGGATCGAAACCCGATCGATGCGTGATCTCAAACACGCAGCAGCGCCTCGGGTCGATGAACTTCTATCGCCTTAGGGTTTGAGGACAACTCCCAATCGGTCGACTGGACGAACTCCTTTCTTTTTGGTCTATGGAGCCGAAGCTGTTCTGCCAAGTGACCTGCTCCACAACGCACCCCGAGTCGAGCTCTTCTCCGAAGAGGAAGCGGAACAGGCCCGGCAGGATTCAGTCGATCTCTTAGAAGAGGAAAGAGAGATGACATTGATCCGGTCGACCATCTATCAGCAAGATTTGCGTTGATTCCACACAAGAAACGTGAAGGGTCGAGCCTTTCAAGAGGGAGACTTGGTTCTTCGAGTGGATCAACAGAAGCCACACAAGCTTGCCCCTGCTTGGGAAGGCCCCTTCATTATCACCAGAGTTCTCCATAATGGAGCATACCATCTTTACAATGTCGAGCATCATAAAGACGAGCCACGAGCTTGGAATGCGGAGCTGCTCCGCCCCTTTTATACTAAAGTACTCACTCGGATGAGATGTAATAAGAAATACCTTTGTAGTTTATTTATCAAAGACAAGAGCTTTATAATCTTCCTAAACGACTGTTGTTGCTTTTGTTTCCGCTTGAAATCCCCCAGTGGGATTCCACACCAGAAACGTGAAGGGTCGAGCCTTTCAGGAGGGAGACTTGGTTCTTCGAGTGGATCAACAGAAGCCACACAAGCTTGGCCCTGCTTGGGAAGACCCCTTCATTATCACCAGAGTTCTCCATAATGGAGCATACCATCTTTACAATGTCGAGCATTAGAAAGACGAGCCACGAGCTTGGAATGCGGAGCTGCTCCGCCCCTTTTATACTTAAGTACTCACTTGGATGAGATGTAATAAGAAATATCTTTGTAGTTTATTTATCAAAGACAAGAGCTTTATAATCTTCCTAAGCGATTGTTGTTGCTTTTGTTTTCGTTTGATATCCCCAGCAAGGTGACTTGGCTGCGATCCGCTTCGCCTAAGTCTGAAAAATCCTACCGAGTGGTGAGCAAGCTCTCACTGAGGCTTAGCTGTGAACTGCTTCACTAAGTTTGGAAAATCCTACCGACCGGTGAGCAAGCCTCTCACTGGGGCTTAGCTGCAATCCGCTTTCTCCTAAGTTCAAAAATCCTACCGAGTGGTGAGCAAGCCTCCCACTGAGGCTTAGCTGCAGCCAAGTACTCGCCTAAGTTCAAAAATCCTACCGAATGGTGAGCAAGCCTCCCACTGGAGGCTTAGCTGCAGCCAAGCACTCGCCTAAGTTCGAAAAATCCCACCGAGTGGTGAGCAACCCTCTCACTGGGGCTTAGCTGCAGCCAAGCACTCGCCTAAGTTCGAAAATCCCACCGAGTGGAGAGCCACCTCTCACTGGGGCTTAGCTGCAGCCAAGCACTCGCCTAAGTTCGAAAAATCCCACCGAGTGGAGAGCAACCTCCCACTTGGGGTTTAGTCAGAGTCCAAGATCACTAAGTTTGAAAATCCCACCGAGTGGAGAGCAACCTCCCACTGGGACTTAGCTGCAGCCTAGTACTCGCCTAAGTTTGAAAATCCCACCGAGTGGAGAGCCACCTCCCACTCGGGGCTTAGCTGCAGTCCAAGTACTCGCTAATTTTGAAAAATCCCACCGAGTGGAGAGCCACCTCCCAATCGGGGCTTAGCTGCAGCCCAAGTACTCGCCTAAGTTTGAAAATCCCACCGAGTGGAGAGCAACCTCCCACTGGGGCTTAGCTGTAGTCCAAGTACTCGCCTAAGTTTGAAAAATTCTACCAAGTGGAGAGCAACCTCCCGCCGGGGCTTAGCTGCAGTCCAAGTACTCGCCTAAGTTTGAAAATCCCACCGAGTGGAGAGCAACCTCCCACTGGGGCTTAGCTGCAATCCAAGTACTCGCCTAAGTTTGAAAATCCCACCGAGTGGAGAGCAACCTCCCACTGGGGGCTTAGCTGCAGTCCAAGTACTCGCCTAAGTTTGAAAATCCCACCGAGTGGAGAGCAACCTCCCACTGGGGCTTAGCTTCAGTCCAGTACTCGCCTAAGTTTGAAAAATCCTATTGAGTGGAGAGTAACCCTCCCACTCAGGGGCTTAGCTGCAGTCCAGTACTCGCCTAAGTTTGAAAAATCCTACCAAGTGGAGAGCAACCCTCCCACTCGGAGGCTTAGCTGCAGTCCAAAACTCGCCTAAGTATGGAACCCATCCCTATCCGCAAGGACGACGAGGTGCAGGTCGACTGCAACCTTCTCCTTCGGAGCTACGCCACAAGTACAACATGCGCTCCATCCCTATCCGCAAGGATTCACCAGTGCAGGTCGATCGCAACCTTCTCCTTCGAGCTACGCCACAAGTACAACGCGGCGCCCATCCCTATCCGCAAGGACGACGAGGTGCAGGTTGACTGCAACCTTCTCCTTCGGAGCTACGCCACAAGTACAACATGCGCTCCGTCCCTATTCGCAAGGACGAGGAGGTGTAGGTCGACTGCAACCTTCTCCTTCAGAGCTACGCCACAAGTACAACGTTCGCTGCATCCCTATCCGCAAGGACGACGAGGTGCAGGTCGACTGCAACCTTCTCCTTCGGAGCTACGCCACAAGTACAACGTTCACTCCATCCCTATCCGCAAGGACGATGAGGTGCAGGTCGACTGCAATGCGCGCCCCATCCCTACCTACAAGGACGATGAAGCGCAGGTCGGTTGAAATCACTACCTCAGAGCTGCATCTCAAACACAAAGATTATTCCGAGTGAAAGACAAAATCCACTCAAAGGCAAACGCAAGCATATCGGAAATAAACCAAGTTCGGATAAATCCTAAAGTTCCGGATGATGGATCAAAATATTCGAGCATCAAGCCCGAATAAGTTTCACGGTTACACAATCACTCGGCATTCCGAGGCAAATAAAGGTGAATCTTAATGTTTTTTCGGTCACGCATCAGGAGAAGGACTGGCTGGGTCGCAGATACTATCAAGGTCACTGCTGTCTGCAATGCGAGTGGCGGCGGCAAGAAAGGTGTCCATGAAAGACTGGAAAGTGTGCCTCTTCATGTTAACAACCTTGAGCTCCGCCAATTTGTCTTCTTTGGCGTCCTTGCAGTGCACTCGGACCAGAGACAGAGCGACGTCAGCACCACAGCGAGCAGATGACTTCTTCCATTCTTGCACGCGATCAGGGATTTGATTCAGTCGAGCCATCAGAGACTCGAGATCTTGAGACAGTTCCGCCTGAGGCCAAAGTTCTGCATCAACCCGGGTCATTGCAGCTTTCATACGGGCCAGATAAGCAACCACGCTGTCCATACGAGACTCCAATCGCATCACGTTCATCGCAACTTCATCCTTGACTAAAAAGTTGATGGGATCAAGACACGTCTCGACCCGCCCAGTTTTTGCTTCAAAATCTTGGCAAAATTCTACACAATGAAAGTGATGATGAGTCGACGCACAATTAGAATTGTTAGTCGACAAAATAAGACAGATTAATCAAGACCTTCAAGTTTCAAGACCAGCCAAGAGCAAATTGGCTCAGATAAGACTCTAGCTCGCCATTCTTGACCTTGAGACTTCCAAGTTCGCTTGGCCGGCTTTCCTTGTCCTTCTTCACGCCGACCTCTTGATTGGCGCCGTAAACAGCAGTCTTCGTTTGAGTTTTTCTTCTAACTTGCCGATCAAGCAAGCTTCTTGTCGCTAGCGTTGTCTTCTTCGCTACCCTTCCGAGCTGCAGCTAGATCCAGATCCTTCGCCCAAAGCCTGCTTCATTTTCTAAAGAAATAACATTCTTCGACGGGCTTGGAGTTGGCGGTTTTCATTACATACATCTGCTCGAGTGAGTCACTCGTTCAAAAATGGAAAGAAAAGTGCCAAGAAGGGGAAAAATAGTCGCATTGATTACCTCCCATGGCAGCCACTTCGCCACGAAGTGCCTCCGAGATTCTTCTTGGCCAATTCTAGATCAAGGTTGAGGCTGATTTGTTGCTTGTTCATTGCGAGAGCTGAGCCCCAAGATCACAAGATTTCTACAACCACAAGCGATGTCACGACAGATATAAAAAGACATCACAATGTTAGTTACTCTAAAACTACCACCGAATCGAACATTCAATGGTAGTCTCGGGATTACACTCAGCAGGTGCACTTAGCGTGCCTCCCCACCGATTTTGCAAAAAAGAAAAGAGGTTCTCAGACCACGCCGACGCCTGCAGCCACCTATGGTCTGGATTACACCCAGCGGGTGCACCTGGGCAGCCCCCACTCGAGCTGATTCCACTCGGCGTGGTCTGCCCAGCTGAGTGGCAAAAAAGAGAGAGGTTCCCATTCTCGCACCACAACGATCGCCTGTAGTCACCTATGGTCTCGGGATTACACCCAAAGGATGCACTCAGCGTGCTCCCCACTAATGCAAAGATTCAGCTCGAATCGACACAAAGAGACATACAGATCAAAACAGCTACCCCAAAGGTGATCGACAAGAAATACGGTCAATCAGAAAGTCAACTAACCTGGACATTGGCTTGCAGAGTAGCTCCGCGATGAAGGCTACCGACTAGCCTCATGCACCATTTTCATTTGTCCCATCACAAGGTTCAATCAAGAAGAGCTTCCTTGGCAGCAACATGGATCGTCTGGAGTTTGATATGCAGTGAAAAGTGATGGAGGCAGAGCAATCGAAGCAACTGCCGGATCTGAAGCAGAGAGTTGTATCGGCGCAGCAGAAGTCTGAGCAGCTGATCGTGAGGGGCAATTAGTCGACAGCGGAACAGTGAAGGTGACGTTGGTTCGAGCCGGATCTGTCGAGAGGTCGACCACCGCCCTGTGCATCACAATGACCGAGGAACTTGGACTTCAGCGCCTTCCGCCAGCCTTGTCCTTCTTCCTCCTCCCTCTCAGCCGCACCTCTTCGCCATCGCCCGTATACAACAACATCTCGTGGATCTGCAAGGAATAGAGAAATCCATAAGGATAATCGACAAATCATTCAATGACTGCATTTAATTCGAATCGACCGCATTTCATCGGCTTTGAGGTGACAGCCGCTGCCGCCTTCCTCATCGGCCGAGTCTTGTCGATATCCATGTCGGTCGCAGCTGAGGTCGGCTACACAAATTCATCGTCCACTCGGTCGTAATAAGAAAATTGATCGAACAAGAAGATATGAGAAGAGCGCTACCAGAGGCAACGGGACGCCCATCTTAATCCTAGGAAAGGTCTTCCAGCCTTTAAAGGATTAGCTTTGGGCTGCTAGGTGACCTTCTCACCAAATCTGAGTTGGGGACCGAGCGCCGCCAGTGATATGGAGCACTGACGCCACAGCTTTGCCACTGCTGCTCATGGGATCATGCCGCTTCTTGGATCAACGCTCGAGCGAGGCGGTGATTCGCTACCTCCTCATCGTCCGACTCTGCCGCCTCATCTTCAACATCATCACTGGGATTCCCACTCACGCCTCCTCAAGACCGCCTCGCCTCTTGGTCTTGCTCTGCAGCTTGTTCACCATTGGGCATTGAATACATCTCGTAGATCTGCAAAACAAGAGACCGATCATAAGTCACGGAACAACAATCAACGAAAATACGCTCAAAAATTCAGTCATGATGACCAGACCTTCTCTCGGCGGGTTGTCATTGCCGAAGGGTTGACTCTCCTAGCGCCCCTGGGGTTGTCCTTGTTCCCGATGATACCCATCAACCACTCGGCTACGGTTTTGGCCTCCACCTCCTCCGGATGAACCCAAGCAGTGTCACCAACCCCAGAGTACATCCACATGGAATGGTCACGAGCTTGGAGAGGTTGATCCACGACTAAGGAACACCTCGAGCAGGTCCATACCAAGACACCTTGGTTGATCACTGAACTACTCTCTCAACTAGCATGTCTGCTCCGCCTTCTCCGCAGCAGTCACTTTCAAGGAAGATGGAGTTTGAACACGGTCGAAAGAGAAAGGAGGAAGATCGGTCGACCGACCTGGGGTCGCGAGGTCCTGGCAGTAGAACCAGGGCGACTGCCAGCCCCTGACCGACTCAGGAAGAGTCATCGGAGGAGGAGAGCTCTCTTCCTCTTCCGAATGCCTGCACTCTCACACATCTGAATGACATGGGTTTTCTGCCCTTCGAGTTTGCTTTTTTCACGCTTTGGGATCGGATGGTAAATATGTGCTTGAAAATACCCCAGTGCGGTTGGCACCCCAAGAAATTCTCACACATGGAGACGAACGCAGCAAGATATGTGATAGTGTTGGGAGTGAAATGGTGAAGTTGGGCACCAAAGAAATTCAGGAAACCGCGAAAGAAAGGATGCGGGAAGCTAAAAGCCACGATCGACGGGTGGCGAAGCAGGACACACTCACCCGCCGCGGCCGTGGGTCTGCTCTCCTCGGCAAAGCGCTACAGACTTATGAACGATAAGCCCCACCAGCCATATCGCCCAAGTCCTCTTGTCAAACGAAGATCGGATCCGCCTCCTCGATCCAACCCGACGGCAACCCCGAGCGATAAAGACCCCCGATTCATCTTCTTTCTTCGCCGCCTCGCCGCTTTCTTCAAGACGCCTAGCGCTGCTGCTTTGTCCTTCCCCATGGCGCGGAGCGACAGCGCCGAGAGTGGTTGGTCCGGGCAAAGCGGAGTTGTGAGAGGAAGAAGAAGGGAATGGGCACGACAAGGTAAACGCCGCCTCGCCGCTTTTAAAGGCCTCATTTCCAAGTGGCTGACGCAGGCCCGAGCGATCCCACAAATCCCCAACAGCCAAGACGGGATACATGGCGAAAAAGGTGGCACGGAAATCGAAAAGTCCTATTTATCTACTCCACTTACCACGGAGCGCCGCCAAGCGCCGCTTCACTAAAATTTCGAATCCCGAGAAATCCGGGATCCTTCACAACTGATCACGCCAAATATTTCATGTCAGAGATATCATTCGACGGATGTAGTGATATAAACCAGTCGGCAATTTCTGAATCGATCAAGACAACTGAAATGAAGCTGAAGTTCTAACAACTGGCCTCCACTTGGAGATAAAGACAAGGCAATCAAGAGTAAAAGCAAGGTCAACTCCATCCTTCTTTTTCACTCAAACCTCGATCCATTCGGGGGCTAATGATGTGGACACAAACCTAGGGTAGGGTAATAGGCCCGACCTATACATCCTACCTAAGGTCCTTGTCCTAAGAACAAAGAAGTTCAAGAATCAAGAAGGATCCAGCAAAGGCGCCCAAAGGAAGTCCACTCACCTACCATTCACTCTGAGATCCCACATTATCCAGTCACCGACCATCAAACCACTCGACAACAAGAAGACCTAAAGCCGCCTGCGGCAGCAACGGTTGGGCATTTACACAGATATTTAATGATCATTTGTAGCACTTCAATACAGTGTTATCTGTCACGCCACCTCTTTATGTACATTGAATCTCAGAATCTGAGGGGAGCAGTCCCGCGCCTCCTCCGGGACAAGGGTTCGCACACCCCGTAACTCACACGCTTATAATCCAAATGACCGCCTGCCCGAGACGAGGGCTATTACTTCTCCGAGAAGGGCCTGAACTCGTAAAACTAGCGTGTACAACTCCTCCATAGCTAAGATCTTGCCTCTACATTCCTACCCCCCTATTCTACTGTCGGACTCAGAACCACGACAACAGGTGCTACTGTGATTGCTTGATTGTTTGTTGAGGTGTCCGTTCGTGCGAGCTAGATCGTGTCCCAGCCAGAGTCCCTACGGAGTGGAGTTCACCACCTTTGTTGTCATTCCGCTGCTAGCATAGAGCAAGTGTAGTATCGCAGGCGTAGTGTCACCGTGCAATGTGCTTCTTTGTAACATCGCACTTTGTATTATTATTCTTGTAATAATAGCTGATTTGTTCTATGTCAAGCAAGGTCAGTATTCCGCAGACTTCTCCTCGATCTCCGGCTGGAATACGGGCGCCCGTTTCTTCAGTGCCGGGTGCCACAGGCTTGGTATCAGAGCAGGTTTGTTTGTAGGACGCCCTAGTCAGCGCGAGCGGTAGAAACCGGTAGAAATCGATAGTTTAGAGGTGGTCTTGTTTGTCGCATTTGGTTGCTGCATTTGTTTGTTGCATACCATGCATGTAGCCTTATTATTTTCTTACTAATGGTTTAATCTGGTGGATGTAGATGGCATCGGTCCGAATCCACTACAGCTCAGCCTTTGCATTTCTCCGGTTTTCTTTTCTTGCTCATTCTTCGTGTTTGACGCCGCTTCTGTCCCAAAGCAGAGTGATGCCAAGTGATCTAACACTGTTTGCAAAATGGTGCTCAGTATCGCCCTAATTATTTCCTTCAGCCCCACCTTTTGTTTCGTGGTAGACTTTCTTCTATCACGGATCGTCCTTTTTCTTGTCATTTTGGCAACCCTTAATGATCGTAGTTATCAAGAAAGGGAAATATCAGTAGCCCCAGTTTTTCCCCGCTATCCTATTTCTTGGACGAGTACGGATCTTCTTCCGTCCTTAAAGGTTTTCTTTTTTTAATTTTTTCCCCTTAAACCCAAAATTTTTTGGGGAAAAATTTTTTTTTTTTGGGTTTAAAATTTCCTTTTTTTCTTTGGGAAATTTTTTTTTTTTTTTTTTTTTTATATTTTGGGGTTTTTTTTTTTTTTTTTTTTTTTTGGGGGTTTTTTGGAATTTTTTAGGATTTTTTTTTTTTAAATTTTTTTTTTTTAATTTTTTTAAAAAATTTTTTTTTCCCTTTTTGGGTTTGGTTTTTTTTTTTTTTTTTTTGGTTTTTTGGTTTTTTTTTTTAATTTTTTTTTTTTTTTTTCCCCCTTTTTTAAAAAATTTTTTTTTTTGGGGGGGTTTTTTTTTTGTTCCCCCCCCCGGGGGGGGGGGTTTTGGGGGAAAAAATTTTTGGTTTTTTTTTTTTTTTGGGTTTGGGGGGGTTTCCCTTTTTTTGGGGGAAAAATTTTGGGGGGGGAATTTTGGGGCCCGGGGGGTTTTTTTTTTCCCCCCCTTTTGGGGGCCCCGGGGTTTCCCGGGGGGGGGCACCAATTGTTTTTAAAAAATAACCCCCCCAAGGGTTGGGTTTTATTTTTTCCCCCCCTTTTGGGGGTTTTTTTTTTTCCCCCCGGGTGGGTTTTTGGAAATTTGGGGCCCCAAAGGGGGTTTTTCCAAAAATTTGGGGGGGTTTTGGGAAAGGGGTTTGGTTAAATTTGGTTTCCCCCAAAAAGGGGTTAGGGGAAAAATTTTTTTTTGGGGTTTTTTTTGGGCCCCCTTTTTTTAATTTTTAACCTTTTTTTTTTGGGCCTTGGGTTTTTTTGGTTCCCCCCCTTTCCCCCCGGGGAATTTAAAAAAAAAAGGGGGGGTTTTTCCCCCAAAAAGGGTTTTTTGGGGGAAGGGGTTTTCCCCGAAAAGGGGGGGGCCCCCCCGGGGTTTTTTCCCCCGCCAAAAAAAAAAAAAAAAACAAGAATTTTGGGGTTTTTATTCCTTTTAAATTTTTTAACCTTTAAAAAATATCTCCTGCCTTAGGGTTTTCCTTGTGAACTTTGAGTCTCTAACTCTCCATGTTCGTTCTTACTCCAATACACCTTGATCTCGGGTATTATCGGCTTTCATAGTCTGTCAAGTTCCATAAGGGTAGCCTTCCTTGGTCATAACAAAGCTGGAAATTCTTCATATTCTCCTAGTCTTGGTCTTCAACATTGTAGTTTCCATTTACATGGTAAAATCCTCTTCATTCAAATGGTCTTAGTTGTCCGATATCTTGCCTCCTTGGAGAGGTCTCATCGATCGAATCTTGAGTGGTCAAAGGGAAAAGGGTATGGTCTCACTAAAGGAAATATTTGAATAAACTCGAGAAGAGAAGAGATAAAGATCTTTTGAAAAAGAAGTTGTGAGAAAATCCTTTCTATGGGCTTGTGGGTTTCTAGGGTCCGTCCTCACGGTCAACATGTGCTCGATACCATCTTGTAGCGACCCGACCGAATGGATCAAGTCTCGTGCTTTCTGTCATCCACGGATCGGTATCTTTGACACACACGATACTCGAAGGATTTATAACGGTAAATCACATGTATAAATAACGTAAATACTATTACCTCAATCCATAATATAAGCGGAAGCAACAAGGTTGTGGATTCCCATCAACACCAACGGCAAAGTTGAGTATAGGAAATCGTAACCCTAACGTATCACTTACTAAATAAATGCGATATACGCAACATGAAAAGTTGCAGCCAACAATTCACACATGGAATATCTGGCAATGTAACACATAGAGAATAATGAAGGAATAAGCCTATACTACATGCATATAAGGCTGGTGGAAAAGCTCTATGGTTATAAGGTTTTGCGAAAAGCCAATTTTCCCTCTTGCAAAGAAATAAATTTGTTTAACTATCATGGTGGTTGTTAAACATTGAGAATGGTTGACGACATCCTCAATCCCAATTAAAAGTACTCATTAAAACCCAACAATATTAATTAGAGTAACATGTTGAGATTCACATGATATTCAAGTACTAGATACTCAAGATGTCCATAACAGGGACACGGCTAATCATGATTAGTTTGTACACTCTGCGGAGGTTTAGCACTTTTCCCCACAAGACTCGATCGCCTCCGTTTGGTTTCTCGCACTACATGGTGTTTGAGAGCGGATGGCCGAGACATAGTCTTTCGAAGCATTTGCACCTTCGATGGGTAGACCGTACCACCTACAACCCCTACATGCTAGTCTACCACTATAAGAGTTCACGACTTAATCAACTATGCGAGCCCATAATGGCTTGTGGCTGCACGAAAGTTACTAGCATGAATGATCTTATGATCCCTTTGAGCACAGGTGGCGGTCCGAAGAAAAACAGGCAAGTCTGATGGAAACTAGGTGCCTCAATCCACCCGGATGTGTGTTTAAGTTGCCACCTTAAATAAACCATTAATTTAACAATCTCACATCTGTCATGGAATACACTCACCCAATCCGTCTACTAGCATAGCATGGCATAATAAGCAAGCGTAAAGTAACTCCCAAAGGTTTCATAAGTAAAGCAGTAATAGGTACTACCTCAACTACTTCCATCCCACAATTTAATTAGATCCTAATCATGCAAGTGTTAGGATTGATCTAATGCATAAAAGCTGGGTAGTAGAAAAGGTATGATCAAGTGTTACTTGCCTGCAATGTTGATGAAGATGATTAGCACTCAAAACTCTTGATAGTTCTACTCGTCACACACGGTCAATCTATCGTAATCAAGCAATAGTAACCACATAAGCAATCACTCAAAAGATCGGAAAGAGCGAAGAAAGCGGTTGGAAAACATCAAAACCAAGCAAATAACTCTTGCAACATAAAACAATTTCTAACAGTACCAAAATTATGTGAATTTGGCGGAAATCGAGGGTTAATCTGTGCAGAAAATCTCACAAATAGGTCCTGGCGGAAATTAAAATAAAAGAAAAAGGAAAAACTCTCGGAGCAGAATATTAGCTACTTAAGAAAAATGGTTGAAATAAAAAAACTATAGATCTAATCCTATCCATCTAACCTAGATCGGACGGACGAGGAGCACCGGCTTACTTACATGATGGTGGGCGTCGATATCGCGGAGAAGAGGCAGTGGCGTCGAGGTCGTCGGGGTGGCTGCTCGGCGGTTCTCGGCGTGGCAGCGTCAATCGAGAAAGCGGCCGAGGAAAAGCGATGGCGCCCGTCGTGAGGTCGAGGTGTGAGCAAGCAGCCGGCAGCATGGGAGATCTCGTCGAGTCAGACTCGGCGAGTTTTATCTAAAGCGGCCAGAGGCGGAAAGAGAGAGAGGGGTCGAGGTCGAGGATTTATAGGAGGGTGGCGGCGGCCTTGGGAAGGGAGTCACGGAGGCGGGAGAGTCCGCCTCCGGAGACGGCAGCGGCGTGGTCGCTCGAGACTCCGTCGAGCTCGAGACGGCAGCCTGTGATTTTAGGCAGGCTGGCCGTGGCTGGCAGCAGCTGGGCAGCTCGGTCGGTCGGTCCAAAAGATTTAAAAAAAACAGACAAAGAAATAAAACAAAAGAGGTAAATACAAAATATAATATAGGCATATTATATATCAAAATTTTCAGAAAAAGATTTTCTACAACATGAACATTATTTTAGCTTCAAATAAAATATACACAAATTCAAATAAAACAAGGAGTGTTTCAGCTCTAATAAAACCCAATAAAATCATTTTAAAAATACCAAAATGATTTCAAATTTATTTCTCTCCAATTTTTAGATGTAGGGAATCATGTTACCCTATTTTCCATATATTTTGTTTTGGAGAAAAATAATTTGAATAAAACTCAAATAACTCCAAATTGGAAATAAATTCAAAGAACTTTGAATTTAATTCTTTTAAAACTCCCAACTCATATTTCATTTAATTTGAAGAATTCATTTTATATTCTCTCGTGAAAATCATTGAGTTGCATAAAGTTTCAAATTGGAAATATTCTCAAATGAAATTCAAATATTTTCAACACCTTGTCATTTAAATAAATGGAAGAAGTCATGTCATCTTCTCTCGGGGTTTTGTGATGAAAAGAATTTGAATTCGAAGATCATAAAAGCAAAATGAAAGTTTGGGAAAGTCCTTTTATTCCCTCTCATTTAACTTTCAAAAGTTTCAAATTCACTCACTTTCAGTTAATCAATCAAACAATCAATCAAAACTATCTATTTGTTTATAACATTCCAAAATTTAGAATTTTGGGATGTTACATATCGAAAGCTTCTTTATGGGATTTACATGACCACGAAGAAGATTGCACACTATTTCTCACGACCACCTTTATTACGATCGTCGTGACGCTCCATTATCGAGAGATTACACTGTGAGAGATGCAAGCGGTCGAGTGGCAAAATGGGTGATTGAACTCCTTCCCTTAGATATTCAGTTTGAGGCAAAAGCTATCAAGTCAAAAGCAATAGCTGATTTCCTCGCCGAGTGGATCGAACGACAGCTGCCGACTCAAGTTCACTCGGAGCATTGGACCATGTTCTTTAGCGGTTCCAAGATCTTTGAATGGTCACAGTGCGGGGTGGTACTAGTATCCCATAAGGAGACAAGCTCAGATATGTACTCTAGATTCACTTTGATTCCTCCAATATGAAGCGAATATGAAGCACTCTAATATGGGTTGCGCATGGCCATTTCACTCGGCGTCACGTAGCCTCATGGTCTATGGCGACTCAGATTTGGTAGTCAATCAAGTGATGAAAGAGTGGGGCGTCGAAGCCCAGCCATGGTAGCTCTTTGCAATCACGGTGAAAGTTGGAAAAGAACTTTGAGGGTTAGAGCTCCATCATATACCCATTGAAAAATCAAGCGGCCGATGATTTGGCGAAGATAGGTTCAAGAGATAAGCCATTCCCAGAAATGTGTTTCTGGAACACATTCACACACCATCTTCAAGGATCTCCCAGAGGATGAAGAGGAGGCTCGACAGATCGTCCGTCGATCCAAGGCCTTTACGGTGATAAGGGGACAATTGTTCAAGGAAAGTCTGATTGGGGTCAGTCAGAAATGCATAACACTAGAAGAAGGGCGAATGATCCTCAACGATATCCACTCGGGGACTGTGGTCACCATCGTCCTCTCGGGCCATTGTGGCTAAAGCATACCGAGCAGGATTTTATTGTACGAGCAAATGAAATGGCGAAAGATATAGTCGACGAGATGTGAAGGTTGCAGTTACTCTAATATGTCTCACAAGCCGCATCAATACGAAGACCATTCCCTCGTCGGCCCTTTGCTGTTTGGGGATTGGATAGGGTTGGAGCCCTTGAGAGCTGGTAGGGCGGTTTACTCATGTGCTTGTAGCGATCGACAAGTTTACCAAATGGATCGAAGCTAAACCTATCAATAATCTTGAAGCCAGCTTTGCTGTCGGCTTCATCGGAGAATTGACATTCAGATATGGAGTTCCACACAACATCATCGCGACAGCGGGTCGAACTTGATTACGATGAGTTTAGAGCTTTCTGCGCTTCTCAAGGCACGCAGTCGACTATGCTTGATCGCTCACTGCGATCGAATGGACAAGCGAAAAGGGCAAATGGTCTAATCCTCAAAGGTTGAAACCCCGGTGATCGTGATCTCAAACCGCGGCGAGCGCTGAGTCGATGAACTTCCATCAGTTCTTTGGGGTTTGAGGACAACTCCCAATCGGTCGACCGGACGAACTCCTTTCTTTTGGTCTATGGGCGAAGCTGTTACTGCCAAGTGACCTGCTCCTACGCACCCGAGGCGAGCTCTTCTCCGAAGAGGCGGAACAGGCCCGACAGATTGATCGATCTCTTAGAAGAGGAAAAAGAGATGGCATTGATCCGGTCGACCATCTATCGACAAGATTTGCGTTGATTCCACACGAAGCGTGAAGGGTCGAGCCTTTCAAGAGGGAGACTTGGTTCTTGAGTGGATCAGCGAAGCCACAAGCTTGCCCTGCAGGAAGGCCCCTTCATTATCACGAGTTCTCCATAATGGAGCATACCATCTTTACAATGTCGAGCATCGGAAAAGGCGAGCCCACGAGCTTGGAATGCGGGCTGCTCCGCCCTTTTATACTAAAGTACTCTCTCGGATGAGATGTAATAAGAAATACCTTTGTAGTTTATTTATCAAAGACAAGAGCTTTATAATCTTCCTAAGCGATTGTTGTTGCTTTTGTTTCCGTTTGAAATCCCCGATGGGATTCCATGCGAGAAAGCGTGAAGGTCGAGCCTTTCAAGAGGAGACTTGGTTCTTGAGTGGATCAACGAAGCCACAAGCTTGCCCTGCTTGGAAGGCCCTTCATTATCACGAGTTCTCCATAATGGAGCATTCCATCTTTACAATGTCGAGCATCAAAATCGAGCCACGAGCTTGGAATCGGAGCTGCTCCACCTTTTATGTAAGTACTCACTCGGATGAGATGTAATAAAAATACCTTTGTAGTTTATTTATCAAAGACAAGAGCTTTATAATCTTCCTAAGCGATAGTTGTTGCTTATGTTTCGTTTGAAATCCCCGATGGGTGACTTGGCTCTGAATCCGTTTAGCCCAAGCCTGAAAAATCCTACAGTGGTGAGCAAGCCTCTCACTCGGAGGCTTAAGCTAATGAATCCGTTTAGCCTAAGTTTGAAAAATCCTACCGGTGGTGAGCAAGCCTCTCACTCATGGGCTTAGCTGCGAATCCATTTCTCCTAAGTTCAAAAATCCTACAGTGGTGAGCAAGCCTTCCACTCGGAGGCTTAACTGATCAAGTACTACGCCTAAGTTCAAAAATCCTACAGTGGTGAGCAAGCCTCCCACTCGGAGGCTTAGCTGCAGTCAAGTACTACGCCTAAGTTGAAAAATCCTACAGTGGTGACAAGCCCTCTCACTCGGGGCTTAGCTGCAGATCAAGTACTACGCCTAAGTTGAAAAATCCTACAGTGGAGAGCCATCCTCTCACTCGGGGCTTAAGCTGAAGTCAAGTACTACGCCTAAGTTGAAAAATCCTACAGTGGAGCAACCCTCCCACTTGGGGGCTTAGCTGAGACCATACTACGCCTAAGTTTGAAAAATCCTACAGTGGAGCAACCCTCCCACTCGGGGCTTAACTATGATCGAGTGCTCGTCTAAGTTTGAAAAATCCTACAGAGTGGAGCGACCCTCCCACTCGGGGGCTTAAGCTGCAGTCAAGTACTACGCCTAAGTTTGAAAAATCCTACAGTGGAGGCGACCCTCCCACTCGGGGGCTTAGCTGCAGTCAACTACTGCGCCTAAGTTTGAAAAATCCTCTCAGGTGGAGCGACCCTCCCACTCGAGGGCTTAGCTGCAGTCAAGTACTCGCCTAAGTTTGAAAAATCCTACAGTGGAGCAACCCTCCCACTCGGGGCTTAACTGCAGTCAAGTACTACGCCTAAGTTTGAAAAATCCTACAGTGGAGAGCAACCCTCCCACTCGGGGCTTAGTGCAGTCAAGTACTCGCCTAATTTTGAAAAATCCTCACAGTGGAGCAACCCTCCCACTCGGGGCTTAGCTTCAGTCCAGTGCTAGCCTAAGTTTGAAAAATCCTACAGTGTGAAGCAACCCTCCCACTCGGGGCTTAGCTTCAGATCCGATACTCGCGTAAGTTTGAAAAATCCTACAGTGGAAGAAACCCTCCCACTCGGAGGCTTAGCTGCAGATCGAGAACTTCGCCTAAGTATGGAACCCATCCCTATCCATAAGAGACTGCGAGGTGCAGGTCATTGCAACCTTCTCCTTGAGCTATGACACAAGTACAACATCGCTCCATCCCTATCTCCAGGGCGACCAGTGCAGGTCATTGCAACCTTCTCCTTGAACTCGCCACAAGTACAACATCGCTCCATCCCTATCCACAAGGGCGACGAGGTGCAGGTTGGCGCAACCTTCTCCTTGAACTCGCCACAAGTACAACGTCGCTCCATCCCTATTCGCCAGAGGCGGCGAGGTGCAGGTCGTTGCAACCTTCTCCTTGAACTACACCACAAGTACAACGTTCACTCCATCCCCTATCCGCAAGGGCGGCGAGTGCAGGTCAGCTGCAACCTCCTCCTTGAACTCGCCACAAGTACAACGTTAAGCTGCATCCCTATTACATAAGGGCGATGAGGTGCAGGTCGGCTGCAATCTGCGCCCCATCCCTACACTGCAGGGCGATGAAGCGCGGGTCGGTTTAAATCACTACCTCGAGCTGCATCTCAAACACAAAGATTATTCAGTGAAAGACAAAATCCACTCGAAGGCAAGCATAAGCATATTAGGAAATAAACCAAGTTGGATAAATCCTAAAGTTTGGACGACCGATCAAAAGTATTGAGCATCAAGCCCAAAGAAGGTTAATGGTTACACAATCACTCGGCATTCGAGGCAAATAAAGTGAATATTAATGTTTTTCGATCACGCATCGGAGAAGGGCTGGCTGGGTCGCGAAACTATCAAGGTCATTCTTGTATGCACTGTCACAGTGGCATGCAACAAGAAAGGTGTCCATGAAAATGGAAAGTGTGCCTCTTCGTGTTAACAACCTTGAGCTCCGCGATTTGTCTTTTTGGCATCCTTGCGGTCTTTTCGGACGAGAGCAGGCGGCGTCGGCACCATAGCGGCAGATGACTTCTTCCATTCTTGCAGCGCTCGAGATTTGATTGATCGAGCCATCTTAGACTCGAGATCTTGAGGCAGTTCCTTTGAGGCCAAAGTTCGCATCAACCGGGTCATTGCAGCTTTCGGAGCGGGCGGATAAGCAACGCGCTGTCCATCACGAGACTCAATCGCATCCGTTCGCCGCAACTTCGCCGTTATTGGGCGGTTGATGGGATCAAGACCCGTCTCGACCGCCCGATTCGCTTCAAAATCTTGGCAAAATTCTGCACTGATCGAGGAATGATGTGTCGGCGGCACAATTAAATTGTCGGTCGATAGAAATAAGACAGATTAATCAGTACCTTCAAGTTTCAAGACCAGCTTATGACAAATTGGCTCGAGATAAGACTCTAGCTTCGCCATTCTTGACCTTGAGACTTCCAAGTTAAATCGGTCATTTCTCCTTGTCCTTCTTGATCGCTCGACCTCTTGATTGGCGTCGAAACAGCAGTCTTCAGTTTGGAGTTTTCTTCTTCTAACTTGCCGGTGAAGCAAGCTTCTTGTCGAATAGCGTTGTCTTCTCGCGCGCCTCCTTGAGCTGCAGCTAGATCCAGATCATACTGCTCCAAAGCACTGCTTCATTTTCTCTAAAGAAATAACATTCTTGAGCGGGCTTGGGTTGGCGGTTTCATTACATACATCTGCTCGAGTGGTACATACATTTGCTCGAGAGTCATAGTTCAAAAATGGAAAGGAAAAGTGCGGTGATGGGAAAAATAGTCGGAGATTGATTACCTCCATGGCAGCCACTTAATCACGGCTCTCTGGAGATTCTTCTTGGCCAATTCAGATCAAGGTTGAGGCTGATTTGCTGCTTGTTCATTCTGCGAGTGAGACCCAAGATCACAAGATTTCTCTGATCTAGCGATGTCGGTCGACAGATATAAAAAGACATCACAATGCTAGCTCCTCTAAGACTACCACGAATCGAACATTCAATGGTAGTCTCGGGGACTACCCAGTGGGTGCACTTAGCGTGCTTGATTTTGCAAAAAAGAAAAAGAAGGTTCTCGGACCACGATCATTGCTGCGGTCACCTATGGTCTCGGGGACTACACCCGTGAGTGCACTCGGCGATGCTTGGTTTTGATTCCACTCGGCGTGATGCCTTGCTCAGTGGCAAAAAAAGAGAGTTCCCATTCTCGGACCACGATCATTGCCATGATCACCTATGGTCTCGGGACTACACCAGTGGGTGCACTCAGCGTGCCCCCACTAATGCAAAGATTCGATTCGAATCGACACAAAGAGACATACAACATCAAAACAGCCACGGTGGGTGATCGGACAAGAAATACGATCGATCGGAAAGTCAACTAACTTTGGACATTGGCTTGCGAGCAGCTCCGACATTGAAGGCTACGACTAGCCTCATGCACCATTTTCATCTGTCCCATCACAAGGTTCAAGCGAAGAAGAGCTTCCTTGGCAGCGGATGGCGGATCGTCCAAGTTTGATATCACGGTGAAAAGTGATGGAAGCGAGCAATCGAAGCAAGCTGCGGATCTGAAGCGAAGTTGTATCGGTATGGCGAAGTCGAGCAGCTGATCACGAGGGCAATTAGTCGACAATGGAACAACGAAGGTGATGTTGGTTCGAGCGGATCATCGGCGCTCGACCACCGTCGAGCGTCCACGGTCGGCCAGGAACTTGGACTTGAGCGCCTTCCGCCCGATTCCTTGTCCTTCTTCCTCCTCCTCTCGGCGGCACCTATTCGTCATCGTCCGGAAGCACAACAACATCTCGTGGATCTGCAAGGAGCAGAGAAAGCCATAAGGATAAGCGACAAATCATTCAGCCGACCGGACAAAATCGAATCGACCGGACTTCTGGGCTTTGGAGGTGGCGGCGTCGTCGACTTCCTCGTCGGTTTGGAGTCTTGTCGATATCCATGTCGATCGCAGCTGAGTCGAGCTACACAAATTCATCGTCCACTCGGACAGAATAAGAAAATTATTGAGAACAAGAAGATATGAGAAGAGTGTTTACCCGGAGGCAGCGGGGCGTCCATCTTAATCCTAGGCAAGGTCTTAGAGCCTTTGAAGGATTAGCTTTGGGCTGCTTGGTGACCTTCTCGATCAAATCTAGAATTGGGAACGGCGTGCGAATGAGATGGAGCACTTTCGGCGCCACAGCTTTGCGCGCTGTTGGCGGGATCATGGCCTTCTTGGATCAGCGTTCGGGAGGCGGTGATTCGGCTACCTCCTCATTGTCGACTCGTCGCTCTCATCTTCATCGTCATCGGTGAGGATTCCCACTCGCGCTCTCCTCGGCCTGCCCTCGCCCTCTTGGTCTTGCTCGAGCTTGTTCACCATTGGGCATCAAATACATCTCCGTGTAGATCTGCAAAACAAGAGACCGATCATAAGTCGGTCGGAACAACAATCGATCGAAAAATCGTTCAACAATTTAGTCATGATTACGGACCTTCTCGGCGGAGTTCTTTATTCTTTGAAAGGTTGACTCTCCTAAGCGCCCACAGGGGTTATCCTTGTTCGGTGATACCCATCAACCACTCGGCTCTGGTTTGGCCTCCGCCTCCTCCGGATGAACCGAAGTGTCACCAGCCCAGTACATCCACATGGGTGGTCACGAGCTTGGAGAGGTTTGATCCGCCGGTTGAGAACACCTCGAGCAGGTCCATACGGTGACACCTTGGTTGATCGGCTGAACTACTCTCTCAACTAGCATGCTGTCTCCGCCTTCTCATAGCAGTCACTTTCCGGGAAGATGGAGTTTGAACACGGTCGAAAGAAAGGAGGAAGCCCGGTCGGTGACACAGGGTTGCGAGTCTGGCGATAGAACCAGGTCATTGCCGGTCCACGACCCTTCGGGAAGAGTCATCGGAGGAAAGATCCTCTTCCTCTTACGAATGCCCAGACCCCCACATCTGAATGACATGGGTTTCTCGTCCTTGAGTTTTCTTTTTCACAGTTTGGGATCGGATGGTAAATATGTGCTTGAAAATACCCGGTCGGGTTGGCACCCAAGAAATTCTCACACATGGAGCGAGCGCAGCAAGATATGTGATAGTGTTGGGAGTGAAATGGTGGAGTTGGGCACCAAAGAAATTGAGGAAGCGAAAGAAAGGATGCGGGGGCGAAAAGCCACGGTCGATGTGGGTGGCGGCGGGACACACTCACCCGACGCGGATGTGGCTCGTCTCTCCACAGGCGGTAGCGAGACTTATGAGCGATAAGCCCCAACTCAGCCATATCGTCCAAGTCCTCTTGCCAAGCGAAGATTGGATCTAGTCTACCTCGATCCAACCCGGCGGCAACCGGCGCGACAAAGACCCCGATTCATCTTCTTGCTCTTGCGCCCGTCGCCTTCTTCGCCGCTCTAGCACCGCCGTTTGTCCTTCCCATGGCGGCGGGCGGCAGCGTCGAGTGGTTAGTGCAGGCAAGCGGAGTTGTGAGAGGAAGAAGAAGGGAATGGAGCACGCCGGTGGAAGCGCCTCGGCCTCGCCGCTTTTAAAACCTACTTCCAAGTGGCTGGCGTGGGCGAGCGATCCGTCAAATCCCCCAACGATTCGCCGCGGGATACGTGGAGAAAAAAGGTGGCGCGAAATCGAAAATTCCTATTTATCTACTCCACTTACAGCGGAAGCGAATCCGCTGGCCTTCCACCAAATTTGAATCCCGAAATCGGGATCCTTCACAACCGATCCGCCAAATATTTCATGTCGGAGATATCATTCGACGGATGTAGTGATATAAACCGATCGGCAATTCTGAAATGAAGTGAAGTTCTAACAAGCGGCCTCCACTTGGAGATAAAGACAAGGCAATCAAGATTAAAAGCAAGGTCAACTCCATCCTTCTTTTCACTCAAACCTCGATCCATTAGGGGCTAATGATGTGGACACAAACCATTCGGGTAGGGTAATAGGCCTGACCTATACATCCTTCTAAGGTCCTTGTCCTAAGAACAAAAAGTTCAAGAATCGGAAGAAGGATCCGACAAAGGCGTCGGTGAAGTCCACTCGACCTACCATTCCTCGGAGATCCCACTTTATCCGGTCACTCGACCATCAAACCACTCGACAACAAGAAGACCTAAAGCCGCTCCGCGCGACAGCAGTCGGGCATTTACCACAGATATTTAATGATCATTTGTAGCACTTCAATACAGGCGTTACATAGCGCCACCTCTTCTATGTACATTGAATCCTCGTAATTGAGGGAGGTGGGGTCTGGCGCCCCCTCCTCTGGGACAAGGGTTCGCACCCCTCTAACTCTGCGCTTATAATCCGATCGACCGCCTCCGGGCTCAGGGGCGTGGGGCTATTCGTCCTCAGAAGGGCTGAACTTCGTAAAACTAGCATGTACAACTCCTCCATAGCTAAGATCTTGCCTCTACATTCCTACCACCCTATTCTCTTTGTCGGACTCGGAACCATGACAGCAGGTGCTGCCGTTATTGCTTGATTGTTTGTTGAGGTGTCCGTTCATGCGAGCTAGATCGTGTCGGCCGAGTCCCTACGGGTGGAGTTCACCACCTTCGTTGTCGTTCATGCTAGAAGTATTCTGCTGATGCGAGTTGTTTATTTGTTAGCATAGAGCAAGTTTAGTATCCTGGCGTAGTGTCGCCGTGCTAATGTGCTTCTTTGTAACATCAGACCCTTGTATTATTATTCTTGTAATAATAGCTGATTTGTTCTATGTCATGCAGTGTTTTATTCGAGACTTCTCCTCGATCTACGGGCTGGAATCTGAGCGTTCGGTTTCTACGAGGCGAGGTGCCAGCGGCAATATCGAGCAGGTGCATGCATGGGGCGCCCTAGTCGTATGACGGTGATAAAGCGGTAGAAATCGGTAGTTTAGAGGTGGTCTTGTTTGTCGCATTTGGTTGTTGCATTTGTTTGTTGCATAGCATGCATGTAGCCTTATTATTTTGTTACTAACGGTCTAATCTGGTGGGTATAAATGGCATCGGTCGAATCCACTACCGCTCAGCCTTTGCATTTCTCGATTTTCTTTTCTTGCTCATTCTTGATGTTTGGCGTCGTTTACGTCCCAGCGAGTGATGCCAAGTGATCTGACACTTGTTTGCAAAATGGTGCTCGGTATCGCTCAATTATTTCCTTCACCCCACCATTTGTTTGGTGGTAGACTTTGTTCTATCACGGATCATCCTTTTCTTGTCATTTTGGAAACCTTTAATGATCGTAGTTATCAAGAAAGGGAAATGTCAGTAGCCCCAGTTTTTTCCCCGCTATCCTATTTCTTGGACGAGTACAGATCTTCTTCCGTCCGCTTGATAATAACGTGGTTGCGACTTTCGTGTCCTGCTACATGATTACGAGTCGTCCTCACCTCGAGCTAGTCGAGGTTGCTACTTGGCTAAGCTAGCACTTGGTGTAGCGTTGTTTACACCAATTCTTCCACACATTTATTAGTCCTCGTGCACAATGTCACGACATGCTAGATCGTAGAGCGGAGATCCTTGAGATTTATGTGTAACTAGGCATGCATATTGTGTGACTAGCGATAATATGTGATATTGATTGTGTGTGAATTGATTGTTGTTGTGTGTTTTGTTTAGTTGAGTTTTCTTTTGCTTCTTTCTTTTTGGGCCCGGTGTTACATTATTATTTTCCCTATAAAGAGTTGCTCATCAAGCTGACACGGACTCGAAGAAGTAATAAGTATTTCAAATATTTGGAAGAAGCTCAGCTAAACATTATGGCCTTCTCGATCAACCGCATGATATAAGGAATATCTGCTCGAGAATGCCAATTGTGTCTTGGATTGATTATCGCATCAATTCTATAGCAGTAATTATCAAACCAGCACAAAGACAAGTCGGATGCAAGACCAGCGGTATATTTTTCAGTCAAAGGTATGGATCATAGGCAAAGTTTTGGCTCAGCAATAAATGGTACTTGAAATATGTTATACTCCAAGAGAAATCGAGAATGTGATATGCTCAAGGAAGACAGCCAAACAAATTTCCTCATGCATAATAATCAGCCCGAAATATTATGGACATGTGCGTAGCTTTCGATCTGCATATCAGTATGAAGTTTTGGATATAAGAAACCCAGTATTATTCCACACGCTATCGGAAGAAATTTATGAGGCAGGGCTCCCCAATTTTTCCTCAGCATGATATGTGAACAATTTCCGGCCCACGATACCCGGTCTTTCTCAACAACATACCTCGGTAAAAGCTTCTGACAGAGAGAAATGAATTTTTCTCAACAAGCAAATCCGAGGAGAAGCTTCTCAAGTACGGAACTCGGGCTTCTCCAACACAATAATCAAACCAAGCTTCATGTGTAAGCTATCGAGATTTCTTCTGCACGCTACCCAGACAAAAGCCTTGAGAAGAATCTAAGAGTCTTCCTCAGCAAGCTACTCGGATGGCTTCCCTCGTAAGCCACCCACTCCGCGTTAGTACCACACTATGCACCGTCCTCAGAGATTATATGATGAGTTGGCAGTATATGGCAGTACATCTCAAGGATCAGATTTGCAATAATTTTGTGAGAGGAACAATTCAGTCAAAATATGCCTGCCGCAATAATATGGTATTCAGTTGCATATGATTATTATACATATGGTACGCATGTATCCCGGGTCAGATCGGTCACTTATACGGGATACGGCACTGATCTAGCAGATATACCTAAGAAAGCAATGAGCTCTGTACAGCTACAAACCCCGAGTATATGGCATATATGTGCGGACACAGGTCAGGAAAACAAGCACAAGGAATAAAGTCAAAAATATTAATCACACCCATGGTCATACGAAGAATCAAGGGCAGGCGTGGCCAAGTTATTTCAGCAAGGTATCCTGACAAATAAAATCATGACCGTTAAAAGGTGAGACCGACCACAAAGGTATGATGATTTTGCACGACCATCGAGTCGGATACCCCAAGTCGGTTGGAGGCCATAATTCCATATGGATCCACAAAGACATACACCTTGACAGCCTCGCTATTTACAAGGATTTTCATATCCCGCTGACCCGTTTGACATGGTTAGTGTGGAATATCCAAGTCTGTTCTGTCAGATCCAAGATTCCTTTGCAACCTCAACAGTTTGACCTCGGCGGTAGTGCGTATTTTCAAAGATGGGTATACCGACAAAATGAGAAAGTCAAAAGTCGAATAATCAGCTCAGACCCGATATACTCGCTGATGAAATCAAGAACACGGTCAGTCTGTCAGGAAAAGCATTTGTCCGTCAGCCCCCTATCAGGCCAGTCTCAAGATGAAAATATTTAAGGTATGACACAGCTATAACTCCATACACCGTTATATTGCTCCTGACAAAAGGCAGTCAGATCTTTGGTACATAGCTCATGCTCGAGCCAAAGGAAATAAATCAAGATAAATCAGTGCCACCTATGAGCAGTCAGACCCCGTCAGAAGATGGCCATGATTAATTCTCAGCATTTATTGGAACCAGAAGGCCCACATTTATTTGAAGCAACCCCATGGCCAGTAAAGGTTTTCATGACAAAAGGAAATTTATGCTCGGATCCATTGGATATCACCACAGATATAAGAAAATTCACGTCAGCAAAAAGAAGTGGTATATGAGCAAAAACCCATCAGAATTTGGGGAAAGGTGAAGCAAGCCACCCCAGGGCAAGGTAAGTTGATCATATGAAATTCTTGGGGGAACAATAAATAAAGGAAAAAGGATATCCGAGTTGGAAATGGTATCCTCAAGTCATACTTGTTCCCAGAGCAACTAAATCTCGAGGATGAGATTTCTTTAAGGGGGTAAGAGTTGTAATAGCCTGGATTTTTGCCCTTTTGTTTTTCGTTTTGATTTATTGGTTTTTGCTCTGTTTTTCTTTTTGGAGTGGTTCTGTGGCCTTGTCACCTGGGAAAGCGTCCTCATTTCCCCTCCCAAGTGGCTCATCATTCTCAAAACCTTGCCAAGATCATGTCACTCCACTACTTGACCAAACCCTAATTTCTTTTTCTCAGGAATATTCCTTTTTCTATTAAAGGAATAACCCTGTCTGCCCTAGGTTGTGAAGCAACCTTTATTTCCATCACTCCTAAAATTCCAAAATAATTCTCATAAAATTTTTGGGTCATATATTTATCAAATATGGCAAAATATTTCATTTGTCATGTTTATCATCTTGCTCAAATAATTCATTTCCTATTCTGCCCTAAATGGCACATTGTGAAGCAAGTGCTATTTTATTTTCCCAATTGACCTCAAACTCCTTGGACACCGTTTCCTGTCCATATCATTGCCACATGCAAAATTCAACCTCATTTGCCTAGTAATTATTTAATTATGATTTTCCAAAGTTTCTATCCAGAAAGAAGCTTTGTGAAGGAGGTGCAAGCTAGGCATATCCAAATGAGTTGCTATTTTGCATGATCCCTCATATCATCATATCATATCCCTCCACCAAAGTAGAGCTCATTTCATGCCTCCATGTGAGCTCATCTTCAATTCTTTGATTCTGCCCAAAATTTCAGTTTGTGAAGCAAGTATATTTTATCTTGCTCCATTATAGCTGCCAATTTTTCTAGGCCTTATATTATCCATATAACCTACCTCCACACATTTTGGGCATGGCTAATCAAGCCATTATTCCTCTAAATTTTTGCAAGTTTCTGTCCAGAGGAGATGTTTGTGAAGCAAGTACCAGTTTGGCTTGGCCAATTGGTATTAGACTTTTGAGCATATTCATAGGATCAAATGACTCTGCCTTGCTCAACTTGAGCTCAATTTGACACTCCATGTGAGTGCACTTACCTAATCAAGTTTCTGGACCATTTTGGTCAGTTGCAAAGCAACTATGATTTATCTTGGTCCAAACTTTCTCAAAGTTACCAGGATGAAAGTCCTTCTTTACCTCAACCTCGCAGACAACTCCATTGGATCCAAAACCCTTCCTGTTGATCACTAGTGCTCACCCAAGTTTACTGCAGTAAACATCAGAGGTTCTTAACGTTTAACCAGATCACTTTTAACCGAGCTAACACCAGAGTTGAAACCTACCCCGGATGAACTTACCACTAGACAACATGTTCAATCCTCTCTCCCCCTCTACATGCCAGTGCACGCGGTGACCGCGTTAATGGCATCACTCTGCACGCGCTCTGTGTGCAGTGGCCGCGCCCAGTGGTTGTTTGTGCTTCGGCACCTCGTCCTCTCGTCGCCTTAGTGCGCGTGACCGTGTCCATTGTCTTCCTCTCATCGTCGCAGTTCCCCTGGACCCCTCCCCCCCTCCGTCCGCTTCCTCACCGACGCTCGTCGTCGAACGCCCACGAGAGCACAGTGGCGGTTTGGCTCTGTTCGTCGCCGCCGTCATCCTCCTCGTGCTCCGTTGGCCGCCTCTTCTCCGTGAGGCTCTCTCCTGTTCCTCCTCCGTCGCCTAACTACGAGCCCATGCGCGTGCACACACGTCCGCGGCACCGACCGCGTGTCCACGGCGACGCCAGCTCAGCCTCCTCCCCCTCTGCATATATAAGGCCACCCAAACCCCTCCCGAGCTCACCATAGACTCCCCCTCACTCCGAAAACCCCGCCCAGCCTCCCGCCCAAGATCCAGAGCCCCTCCTCGCTGCTCTAGGCCGCCATGGCCGCCGCGGTGCTCCATCTAAATTCGAGCGAGCAAAGCATCCCCTCCCTCTCCCTCCACCACCACGTCTCCACCCACTCCCCAGCGCATCTCTCCATTAACTCAGTTCGTCGGCGGATCCACCATGGCCTCGGCATCATCATCACTGACGCCGGCCCTCCGCCGCAACGAACGCAGCTGCCGTTCCCGGCTCCCCATCTTCTACAACCCCAGGGTCGCCTCCGCCTCGTTCCCCTGCATCCGTGGATGGGTCGGGCGCCGCCTCCGGTGGTCGGTAGCGCAGGCAGGCCTCGTCGGGGCTGGCTCTGCCGCGGCCAGGCGCGGGGAGAGGAAGTATACGAAGGCCCCGACCCCCCTCCCTGCCAGCTGGCCGCGGGCTAACGTGTCAGCCTCTGGGCGTTGACCCAGCCCGGTCCAGTCAGCTAAGTGGACGCGTCTTTGCCAGAGTACGTTTTCCCTTGAGCAAAGTGGTACTTTGCCTCTTTTCTAGAGCAGAATATGTTTTCCTTGCTCAGCGTATTCTCTGTCTACTTCGGCTGAAAGTGCATTTTCTTTTGCAAAAGCGTATTTTGCCTTAATGAGTTTTAGGTTTCTCAGCCAGGGGCTTGTTTGCAGAAAAAATTCACAGATGGGTCCTGGCAGAAAAACAACTATAATTTTTTCTCGCAACTCCAAATGAGGTGAATCCAAAGCCCACTTCTTCGTTTAAATCGAGCCCGTTCGATGGAATTCGTTCACCATGTTTTGACATTTTGAAAATTACCATTTTCCCTGCCTTATTCAGCCCCTTAGAGAATGCGTTTTCCGGCGATCCTTTCCTCGAGTTTCTCGCACTTTCTCCCGGTGATTTCTTCCACCCCAGGCAAGCCACACTCTCCATTTGCATGATTGCAATGCAGTGACATGGTTTATTTATTTGAACTTGTTTAAAATATTGCATTAGCTATGTGTGATCTGTTCATGGCATTTCTCGGAGTATTGATTAGAGCTTGATATTGCCATGATATTGCTTGGAGTTCTATGACTTATATTTTGATTATTGTGTGGATGATATGTTGCCTTTGGATTCTTAGTGGATATTATGATTATTTCCATGATGCTATCTATTATTATATTTTGGAGTATTACTTTGGATATCATGATGCCTTTGGATTATTAGTGGTTAGTATGATTATTTTCATGATGCTAGTTGATGTTCTGTTGCTTGGAGTATTATTTTTGGAGATGATGTTTACATGTGGATCTTAGCCGAATAGTTTTATTCTTGTTATTGGAGTAGTAGGATTTTGATTTTCGGATTCATCATGACAGTAGTGTTGTGCTACCCTTGGAGTATTTTGAGATGATGATATTATGCTTGGATTATTTGTTTGATATTGCTATGACTTGGATTCTAGTTTGATAGTTGATATCAGAGTATTAGTTATCACAGTTATATTTTTGGGGATAAATTCCGTCATTAAGTTGGTCAGGTGCCACCGAACCGGGCTTTTCCAGTGCAACCACATTTGCCTTTATGGGAAGGCCCTAATACGGTCTATTGTCATGTCTCTCGCTGGTGCCTCCAACGAGGGAAGGTTATGGGCGTGCGTACCCTGGCCCGGTAAGCAAACATAACCTTGTGTGCCCATAGTTGTTGTTAGGCGCCTTTTTCCCCATTTGGGATGTTTATGTTTTGGCCACGACGGTGGTCGTTTGTGTCTTTGTAGACATGGGGCCACCCAGGACTTGCCCAGTGGGGAGTGAGTTGGAGTGGCCGGGAGAGTGTCATGGCAGTAGATCGGTTTTGTCGGAACGCCGTTGGTCCACCGAATGGGAGATGCGAGGCCATGTGTTACGTGGTGTGGAGTGCAGTCGCTACCTCTGCGAGTGTATTTAATCTATCGATAGCCGCGTCCTCGGTCATGGGCATGGGTTCGTACTAGGTCCCACCGTTCGATCAACCCTCACGTGTCGGAATAACTTATAGGTGATTTATATGTGGACATTTTGAGCGATCTGATTGGCGGGATGTTGATGATGATGTTGAGGCCAAGTATTGGTCATGGTTGTGATCAAAACGATCACCGTTTGGTTTGATCACGAGGTGATCGAGATGGTATATTGCTTGGCGGTTAGCCAAGAGATATAGTTATGGAGATCGAAAATGGTCATTTATCGATATTGTATTAGTTTCATACTATTCCTAGTAGTTGTTTCATCATGGTACTTGTTATTTAATTAACACCTTAATGCTATGTTGTTGTTTTGCCTTGATGCTTACGGTTGTTGTGAGCTTGCATTACATTCAATGTCTTGACTGGCGTGTCATGCGGATTGCGGTGATGTGGACACAAACCTAGGATAGGGTAATAGGCACGACCTATACATCACGCCTAAGGTCCTTGTCCTAAGAACAAAAGTTCAAGAATCGGAAGAAAGGATCCGACAAAGGCGTCGGTGAAGTCCACTCGACCTACCATCCACTCGGAGATCCCACTTTATCCGGTCACTTTCGACCATCAAACCACTCGACAACAAGAAGACCTAAAGCTGCTCCAGCGCAGCAATGGTGAGCATTTACTCATATATTTAATGATCATTTGTAGCACTTCAATCTGAGCGTTACATGCGGCACCTCTTTATGTACATTGAATCCTCACGTGCGGAGGGAGCTGGGGTCTGGCGCCCTCTATATAACCCCTCCTGCAGGACAAGGGATCGCACCCCATAATTCACGCTTATAATCCGATCGACCGCCTCCGGGCTGCAAGGCGTGGGGCTATTACTTCCTCAGAAGGGCTGAACTTCGTAAAACTAGCGTGTACAACTCCTCGATAGCTAAGATCTTGCCTCTACATTCCTACCCCCCTATTCTACGGTCAGACTCAGAACCACGACAGTTGGCGCCCACCATGGGGCAGGTGTCTTAGCGACTTGTTGGAGAAGTTGCAATCTTTCGATCCCCTTCATCATGGTTTGAGGCGGAGGTTTGGGCGAGGCGCGAGATCCGTCTCGGCCTTCGTATTCGTTGCCGGCGACTTGGCAGCCGGGAGGCTCCACTCGGCGTCGATGCACTCCCGTCCGTGGGCGACACACTTTCAGCGCGTCGTCCGCACCGTCCTCTGAGCAACCGTCGACCCGATGTCGGTCGGCACATGGCGTCCTCCGCCCGTCGCCCGCCCGGCGCAAGCGCTCCGATCGGTCGAGGCTTCGGCGGTGGGTGAGGCCGCGGTGGCTCGCCGGACAGCCACTCCCAAGTCCGGCGATCGAGCAAGCGAATCTCTCTGGCTGTTCGACACAGTCGATTGGCTCCATAAGACCGCATCCGAGTGCGGCGGTAGTGATCCAGCGGTGGAGGTCACGATGGTCAATGGACCTCGCGATCCTCCGGCTTCCCTCGCGCCGGCGGTGGCGGCAGCGGAAGCGATCATCGCATGCCCATTAGGAGTATCATCCGAGCCCCTCTCTTGGGCGAGAGGAAGAACTTTGCCGCCGGAACATGGATGCTCTTCACATTCCTATCGTTGGAGAAACCCCAAGGCCGGGCCTTGGAGGGCCAGCCTTTGTGCCAATCTGGTGGCCTTTTCATTGGAAAATCTCCAGCGAGTACTCGGCGGCGTGTCTTGGCAAAGGGTTCTAGAATCCGATCGGCGCAGATTTTTCCACCTCCGACTCATGTATATCGAACTCCGATCCAAAATCTTACAGATGCAGCTCGAATAGCGAGTCAATTCAGCCCTCCAGTCGAGAAGGTGGCGAGAGGTTTAATGCAGATTAGAGCTTTACTCCGGGCAGCGGGAGAGCAGAATCTGACGTATTACGATCACGGAATAGGATCCATAGCAGGTCGGTTGTTGCGAATCTGATCCGGTGGGCTCCAGCCCAAGATCGGCCCGGCGTGAGGCCGAGGGTGACCGGCGTGATCGATCTGAAACCGTGGCGGTATGATCACCGACTTCGTCGTGATGATCGTCGCCAGTGCCCACACCACCCCAAGTCGATCATCGTGCCTCGGCAATGGGATGATGAGCGCCCTCATAGTCTTTGGCGAAGGATTCGATCGACCCGAGGGAGCTAGGCTTTGATCGAGATCTATTCTCGTTCGGGGTTTTGTCGGCGAGCAGAGCTCACCGAGAAGGTCATGAGCGAGATGTACCCACCAGCAGCGAGTCGTGTCTCAAGTCTAGTGAGCTTCAGCAGAGCCATCGGGACGCGGTGATTTCTCCCAACTTCAGGTTGGCGGTGGTCGATAACTTCACCGGCGAGTCAAGCGATACTTGGCTCGAGGATTACAGTGGTTGTTCAAATTGGCGGCGGCAATGATGAAGTGGCCATGAAACACCTGCCTCGATGTTAAAGTGTTCGGCGAGCATGGTTGAATCAATTAGCACCCAACAACATTTACACTTGGGAAGATCTTGCAGTGTTAGTCGAAACGTTTGAGCTGACATGCAAGCGGCTAGCGAGGTTATGAGCTGCAATCTTGTGTGCGAAGACAAATGAAACTTTGAGGTTATATCCGAGGATGGATCACCTTGCACCACAGATGGAGAATGTGTCGATCACCAAGCGGTTTGTGCCTTCAAGGAAGGCGTCAAATATCGAGAATTAAACTTGACGTTCGGTCGGACCGGAGACATGTCTCTGAGTCGAATGATGGAGATTGCCACCAAGTATGCTAATGGTGAAAAAGAGGATCGGCTCCGGAGTGGCAAGCACAAATGAGTCACCCATAAAACCGGAGGAGGAAACTCCAGTCGGAAACAGAAGCGCAAAGCCGAGCCAGCTGCTCCTGGAGAAACCTTAGCCGTGACTCAAGGAAAATCCAAAGGGAAGCCCAAGGGGCCATGGAACCCTAAGAAGATAAAAGATCAAGATGGAAATCATGTGCTAGATTTTCCATGCCACATCCACAAAAAGAAAGATGAAGAGGGTAAAATCATTAATCCGAAGCATACCACTCGGCAGTGTCGGCTCCTAATCCAACAGTTCCGAGAGAAACAATCCAAAGACAAGGAAAAAGAGTCAGACAAGGTTGAGGACAAGGAGGAGAGTGATGATGGTTACCCTCACGTCAATTCCACTCGATGATTTTTGCTGATGTTGAGAGTAAGAGTTGGTGAAAGTGATCAGCGAGAGAAGTGAATATGGTCGCTCGTGACACCGATTATTGAAATGGTCTCGGACTGCCATCACATTCGACCGATCACGATCACCCGGCGCACATAGCCACCCACAGGAGGCAAGCTTTGGTGGTCGATCCGGTTGTCGAAGGCACTCGACTAACTAAAGTTACGATGGATGGTGGCGATGGCTTGAACATTACATTTGCGAAGCGTTGAAAGGGATGGGCATTCCGATGTCGGACTAAGTGAAAGCAATATGAGTTTCCATGGAGTCATTCGGGCAAGAAGGCTGAATCACTTTCGGCTAGATTGCTCTTGGCGTGGTTTCGGTGATTACAAAATTACCGCAAAGAAAATTTGACATTTGAAGTTGTGGACTTCGAGTGCTTATCACGCCATTACGGGCAGGCGGCATATGCGTTTATGGCTCGACCATTCTATGTGTACCTTAAATTGAAGATGCTGTTCCAAAGGTGTGATCACTATCAATGGCAATTGAAAGAAGGCAAAAGAGTGCTTCGAGAAGGGCTCGAAGATTGCCGATCTTGTGAGATGGCGATAGTGGAATTGCGGGAGTTTGAGAAAAATGCAGATCCGGGTGATTTCTTTGCGAGCTAAGAAGCACCTGCGGATTCAGCATTTACGTCGTCGGTGAAAGCGAAACCGATTCATATCCACCGGTGACCCCAATGCTGCCGACCCACAATTCAACAACTCGACTCCAAATAGGAAGAAGCGCTCATCCAGTTCCTCTGTGAGAACTGGGACATCTTTGCATGGCAACCTTCTGACATGCCGTGTGTTCCCAGGGAACTGGCTGAGCATCATTTGGGATTCGACTCAAAGGTAAAACCGGTCAAGGAACATCTTGACGGTCCGCCGTCTGAAGAAAAAGCAATCGGTGAAAAGTGGCTCGGCTCTGGCAGCTGAGTTTATTCGAAGATTTACCACTCCAGTGGTTAGCTAATGTTGTCATGGTCCCTAAGAAGGGCGATTCACCGCATGTGCATCAACTTCAAGCATATCAATCGGGCCTGCCGAAGGATCACTTTCCTCTCCCTCGCATCGATCGGATAGTCGATTCATTGCGGGGTGTGGCGTTGTCCTTTTGGGCGCCTATTCGGGTATCATCAGATCATGCATATGGACCCGATGAAATTAAAACAGCTTTCATCACCCCATTGGTGCTTACATTATGTCACTATGCCATTTGAGTGCGAAGAACGCTGGAGCCACATTCATGCGGATGATTGATGTTTACTCACTCAAATCGGTCGGAATGTGGGCGTACATTGATGACATTGTGGTCAAGTCATGTAGCAGTTCCGACCCTCTTGGCTGACCTTGCTGAAACCTTTGCCAACCTCAGAAGGTACGATATCAAGCTTAATCCATCAAAGTGCACGTTCGGAGTTCCAGGAGGAAAGTTACTCGGTTTTCTCATTTCCGATCGAGGGATCGATGCTAACCCCAAGAAAGTTGGTGCCATACTCCGAATAAAATACCATGTGCGTGTGCATGATGTCCAGAAGCTTACTGGTTGTTTGGCCGCACTAAGTCGATTAATTTCCAGACTCGGTGAGAAGGTGATGCCTCTCTACGACTGATGAAGAAGTCATATAAGTTCGAGTGGACTCCTGAAGCTGTTGCAGCATTTGTAGAGCTAAAAGCCCTGCTTTCCACCCAGCCGGTGCTTGCTACCCCAATCAGCAAAGAACCTCTACTTCTTTATATAGCAGCCACTGGGCAAGTCGTCACTACAGTACTTACGGTCGAGCGAGAAGAAGAGGGAAAAGCATATAAAGTTCAGCGCCCAGTTTATTATGTTTCTGATGTTCTGACTCCATCGAAACAGAGATATCCGCACTATCAGAAGCTTCTTTATGGGATTTACATGACCACGAAGAAGGTTGCACACTATTTCTCTGACCACTCTGTTACAGTCGTCAGCGCCGCTCCATTATCAGAGATCCAACAGAGATGCAACTGGTCGAGTGGCAAAATGGGCGATTGAACTCCTTCCCTTAGATATTCAATTTGAGGCAAAGAAATCTATCAAGTCAAAAGCAATAGCTGATTTCCTCACCGAGTGAATCGAACAACAACTGCCGACTCAAGTTCACTCGGAGCATTGGACCATGTTCTTTAGCGGTTCAAGATCTTTGAATGGTCACAGTGCGGGGTGGTACAAGTATCCCCCCGAGGAGACAAGCTCAGATATGTACTCTAGATTCACTTTGATTCCTCCAATAACGAAGCAGAATATGAAGTACTCTTATATGGGTTGCATGGCCATTTCACTCAGCGTCCGTCGCCTCATGGTCTATGGCGACTCAGATTTGATAGTCAATCAAGTGATGAAAAGAGTGGGGCGTCGAAGCCCAGCCATGGTAGCTCTTGCAATGCGGTGAAAAGTTGGAAAAAGAACTTTGAGGGTTAGAGCTCCATCATATACCCGGTGAAAAATCAAGCACCGATGATTTGGCGAAGATAGGTTCAAGAGAAAGCCGTTCCCAGAAATGTGTTTACGGAACACATTCACATCGTCGATTCAAGAAGATCCTTTTACAGAAGAGCCCCCGCAACCTAAGAGCGCCACAGATCCGACTGAAGTCGAGGTCCCAGCCGTGGTCGACCTAATCATAGAGGTTCTGGTCATCACTCCCGACTGGACAGTGCCTTACATTGCATACAATCTTAGGAAGGATCTCCCAGAGGATGAAGAGGAGGCTCGACAGATCGTCCGTCGATCCAAGGACTTTACGATGATAAGGGGACAATTGTTCAAGGAAAGTGTGGTAGAATTCGATCGATCGAAATGCATAACACGGAAGAAGGCGAATGATCCTCAACGATATCCACTCGGGGACCTGTGGTCACCATGCGTCCTCTCGGGCCATTGTGGCTAAAGCATACCGAGCCAGATTTTATTGGCCACGAGCAAATGAAATGGCGAAAGATATAGTCGACCGATGTGAAGGTTGCCAGTTTTACTCTAATATGTCTCACAAGCCCGCATCAGCCCTGAAGACCATTCCCCTCGTCTGGCCCTTTGCTGTTTGGGGATTGGATAGGGTTGGGCCACTGAGAAATGGTAGGAGCGGATTTACTCATGTGCTTGTAGCGATCGACAAGTTTACCAAATGGATGAAGCTAAACCTATCAAGAATCTTGAAGCCAGCACCGCTATCGGCTTCTTGGAGAATTGACATTCAGATATGGAGTTCCACAGCATCATCACTAACAATGGGTGAACTTGATTACGATGAGTTTAGAAACTTTCTGCGCTTCTCAAGGCACAGCGAGTCGACTATGCTTGATCGCTCACCAGCGGTCGAATGGACAAGCGAAAGGGCAAATGGTCTAATCCTCAAAGGATGAAACCCCGGTGATCGTGATCTCAAACCGCAGCAGCGCTAGTCGATGAACTTCTATCAGTTCTTAGGGGTTTGAGGACAACTCCCAATCGGTCATTGGGCGAACTCCTTTCTTTTTGGTCTATGGAGCGAAGCTGTTACGCCAAGTGACCTGCTCCACAACGCACCCCGAGTCGAGCTCTTCTCCGAAGAGGAAGCGGAACAGGCCCGGCAGGATTCAGTCGATCTCTTAGAAGAGGAAAGAGAGATGACATTGATCCGGTCGACCATCTATCAGCAAGATTTGCGTTGATTCCACACAAGAAACGTGAAGGTCGAGCCTTTCAAGAGGGAGACTTGGTTCTTGAGTGGATCAGCGAAGCCACACAAGCTTGCCCTGCTTGGAAGGCCCTTCATTATCACGAGTTCTCCATAATGGAGCATACCATCTTTACAATGTCGAGCATCATAAAGGCGAGCCACGAGCTTGGAATGCGGGCTGCTCCGCCCTTTTATACTAAAGTACTCACTCGGATGAGATGTAATAAGAAATACCTTTGTAGTTTATTTATCAAAGACAAGAGCTTTATAATCTTCCTAAGCATTTGTTGTTGCTTTTGTTTCGCTTGAAATCCCCGTTGGGATTCCACACGAAGCGTGAAGGTCGAGCCTTTCGGGAGGAGACTTGGTTCTTGAGTGGATCAGCGAAGCCACACAAGCTTGGCCCTGCTTGGGAAGACCCTTCATTATCACGAGTTCTCCATAATGGAGCATACCATCTTTACAATGTCGAGCATTAGAAAGACGAGCCACGAGCTTGGAATGCGGAGCTGCTCCGCCCCTTTTATACTTAAGTACTCACTTGGATGAGATGTAATAAGAAATATCTTTGTAGTTTATTTATCAAAGACAAGAGCTTTATAATCTTCCTAAGCGATTGTTGTTGCTTTTGTTTTCGTTTGATATCCCCCAGTGGGTGACTTGGCTGCGATCCGTTTCGCCCAAGTCTGAAAAATCCTACCGAGTGGTGAGCAAGCCTCTCACTCGGAGGCTTAGCTGTGAATCCGTTTCGCCTAAGTTTGGAAAATCCTACCGACTGGTGAGCAAGCCTCTCACTCGGGGGCTTAGCTGCGAATCCGTTTCTCCTAAGTTCAAAAAATCCTACCGAGTGGTGAGCAAGCCTCCCACTCGGAGGCTTAGCTGCAGTCAAGTACTCGCCTAAGTTCAAAAAATCCTACCGAATGGTGAGCAAGCCTCCCACTCGGAGGCTTAGCTGCAGATCAAGTACTACGCCTAAGTTGAAAAATCCTCACAGTGGTGAGCAACCCTCTCACTCGGGGGCTTAGCTGCAGATCAAGTACTGCGCCTAAGTTGAAAAATCCTACCGAGTGGAGCTACCCTCTCACTCGGGGCTTAACTAGATCAAGTACTAGCCTAAGTTGAAAAATCCTACAGTGGAGAGCAACCCTCCCACTTGGGGGTTTAGCTGTAGTCGATGCTAGCCTAAGTTTGAAAAATCCTACAGGTGGAGCAACCCTCCCACTCGGGGACTTAACTGCAGTCTAGTACTCGCCTAAGTTTGAAAAATCCTACAGTGGAGGCGACCCTCCCACTCGGGGCTTAACTGCAGTCAAGTACTAGCCTAATTTTGAAAAATCCTACCGAGTGGAGGCGACCCTCCCAATCGGGGCTTAGCTGCAGCCCAAGTACTCGCCTAAGTTTGAAAAATCCTACAGAGTGGAGCAACCCTCCCACTCGGGGCTTAACTAGTCAAGTACTAGCCTAAGTTTGAAAAATTCTACCAAGTGGAGCAACCCTCCCGCTCGGGGCTTAGCTGCAGTCAAGTACTCGCCTAAGTTTGAAAAATCCTCCAGTGGAGCAACCCTCCCACTCGGGGCTTAGCTGCAATCAAGTACTCGCCTAAGTTTGAAAAATCCTGCAGTGGAGAGCAACCCTCCCACTCGGGGCTTAGCTGCAGTCAAGTACTCGCCTAAGTTTGAAAAATCCTACAGAGTGAGAGCAACCCTCCCACTCGGGGCTTAGCTTCAGTCGATGCTAGCCTAAGTTTGAAAAATCCTATTGGTGGAGAGTAACCCTCCCACTCGGGGCTTAGCTGCAGTCGATGCTAGCCTAAGTTTGAAAAATCCTACCAAGTGAGCAACCCTCCCACTCGGAGGCTTAGCTGCAGTCCAAACTTCGCCTAAGTATGGAACCCATCCCTATCCATAAGGGCGGCGAGGTGCAGGTCATTGCAACCTTCTCCTTGAACTCGCCACAAGTACAACATCGCTCCATCCCTATCCGCAAGGGCGACCAGTGCAGGTCATTGCAACCTTCTCCTTGAACTCGCCACAAGTACAACGTCGCTCCATCCCTATCCGCAAGGGCGGCGAGTGCAGGTTGGCGCAACCTTCTCCTTGAACTCGCCACAAGTACAACATGCGCTCCGTCCCTATTACGCAGGGGCGAGGAGGTGTAGGTCGTGCAACCTTCTCCTTGAGCTCGCCACAAGTACAACGTTATTGCATCCCTATCCGCAAGGGCGGCGAGTGCAGGTCATTGCAACCTTCTCCTTGAACTCGCCACAAGTACAACGTTCACTCCATCCCTATCCGCAAGGGCGATGAGGTGCAGGTCGGCTGCAATGCGCCCCATCCCTACCTACAAGGGCGATGAAGCGCGGGTCGGTTGAAATCACTACCTCGAGCTGCATCTCAAACACAAAGATTATTCGAGTGAAAGACAAAATCCACTCAAAGGCAAGCGCAAGCATATCGGAAATAAACCAAGTTGGATAAATCCTAAAGTTCGGATGATGGATCAAAATATTGAGCATCAAGCCCGAATAAGTTTCCGCAGTTACACAATCACTCGGCATTCCGAGGCAAATAAAGGTGAATCTTAATGTTTTTCGGTCACGCATCGGAGAAGGACTGGCTGGGTCGCGAGATACTATCAAGGTCACTGCTATGCGCAATCACGAGTGGCGGCGGCAAGAAAGGTGTCCATGAAAGGCGGAAAGTGTGCCTCTTCATGTTAACAACCTTGAGCTCCGCCAATTTGTCTTCTTTGGCGTCCTTGCAGTGCACTCGGACCAGAGACAGAGCGACGTCAGCACCACAGCGAGCAGATGACTTCTTCCATTCTTGCACGCGATCGGGATTTGATTGATCGAGCCATCGAGACTCGAGATCTTGAGACAGTTCCTTTGAGGCCAAAGTTACGCATCAACCGGGTCATTGCAGCTTTCATACGGGCGAGATAAGCAACCACGCTGTCCATACGAGACTCCAATCGCATCACGTTCATCGCAACTTCATCCTTGACTAAAAAGTTGATGGGATCAAGACACGTCTCGACCCGCCCAGTTTTTGCTTCAAAATCTTGGCAAAATTCTACACAGTCGAGTGAATGATGAGTCGGCGGCACAATTAAATTGTTAGTCGACAAAAATAAGACAGATTAATCGGTACCTTCAAGTTTCAAGACCAGCTTACATGACAAATTGGCTCAGATAAGACTCTAGCTCGCCATTCTTGACCTTGAGACTTCCAAGTTAAATCGGTCGGTTTCTCCTTGTCCTTCTTGATCGCTCGACCTCTTGATTGGCGTCGAAACAGCAGTCTTCAGTTTGGAGTTTTCTTCTTCTAACTTGCCGGTGAAGCAAGCTTCTTGTAAATAGCGTTGTCTTCTCGCGCCTCCTTACGAGCTGCAGCTAGATCCAGATCATACGCTCCAAAGCCTGCTTCATTTTCTCTAAAGAAATAACATTCTTGAGACGGGCTTGGGTTGGCGGTTTTCATTACATACATCTGCTCGAGTGGAGTCACTCGGTTCAAAAATGGAAAGAAAAGTGCGGTGATGGGAAAAATAGTCGTGATTGATTACCTCCATGGCAGCCACTTAATCACGAGTGCTCTGGAGATTCTTCTTGGCCAATTCTAGATCAAGGTTGAGGCTGATTTGCTGCTTGTTCATTGCGAGAGCTGAGCCCCAAGATCACAAGATTTCTCTGATCTGGCGATGTCGATCGGCAGATATAAAAGACATCACAATGCTAGCTACTCTAAAACTACCACGAATCAGACATTCAATGGTAGTCTCGGGGACTACACCCGTGGGTGCACTTAGCGTGCCCCACTGATTTTGCAAAAAAAGAAAAGAAGGTTCTCGGACCACGATCGACTGCCATGATCACCTATGGTCTCGGGGACTACACCAGTGGGTGCACTCGATGTGCCCCCATGGTTTCGATTCCACTTTCGGCGTGATGCCCCAGCTCGGTGGCAAAAAAAGAGGTTCCCATTCTCGGACCACGATCGTTGCCGTAGTCACCTATGGTCTCGGGGACTACACCCAGTGGATGCACTCAGCGTGCCCCCACTAATGCAAAGATTCAGTTCGAATCGACACAAAGAGACATACAGCATCAAAACAGCCACCCCAGTGGGTGATCAGATAAGAAATACGGTCAATCAGAAAGTCAACTAACCTGGACATTGGCTTGCAGAGTAGCTCCGGCGATGAAGGCTACCTGACTAGCCTCATGCACCATTTTCATTTGTCCCATCACAAGGTTCAACTGAAGAAGAGCTTCCTTGGCAGCGGTGGCGGATCGTCACGGAGTTTGATATCACGATGAAAAGTGATGGAGGCGAGCAATCGAAGCAACTGCGGATCTGAAGCGAGAGAGTTGTATCGGCGCAGCGAAGTCTGAGCAGCTGATCGTGAGGGCAATTAGTCGACAATGAACAGTGAAGGTGGCGTTGGTTCGAGCGGATCTGTCGAGAGGTCGACCACCGTCCCTGAGCATCCACGGTCGGCCGAGGAACTTGGACTTGAGCGCCTTCCGCCCGGTTCCTTGTCCTTCTTCCTCCTCCCTCTCGGCGGCACCTCTTCGTCATCGTCCAGAAGCACAACAACATCTCGTGGATCTGCAAGGAATAGAGAAATCCATAAGGATAACTGACAAATCATTGATCGACGGGCAATTGAATCGACCAGACTTACTGGCTTTGGAGGTGACAGCGTCGTCAGCTTCCTCATCGGCTGGAGTCTTGTCGATATCCATGTCGGTCGCAGCTGAGGTCGGGCTACACAAATTCATCGTCCACTCGGTCAGAATAAGAAAATTGATCGGAACAAGAAGATATGAGAAGAGCGTTTACCCAGAGGCAACGGGGACGTCCATCTTAATCCTAGGAAAGGTCTTCCGAGCCTTTAAAGGATTAGCTTTGGGCTGCTAGGTGACCTTCTCAGTCAAATCTGGAGTTGGGGACCGAGCGCGCTTGTGATATGGAGCACTCGACGCCACAGCTTTGCCGCGCCTGTTCGCGGGATCATGCCGCTTCTTGGATCAACGTTCGGAGCGAGGCGGTGATTCGGCTACCTCCTCATCGTCTGACTCGTCGCTCTCATCTTCAACATCATCAGCTGGGGATTCCCACTCGCCGCTCTCCTCAGCACTGCCCTCGCCCTCTTGGTCTTGCTCCAGAGCTTGTTCACCATTGGGCATTGAATACATCTCTGTGTAGATCTGCAAAACAAGAGACCGATCATAAGTCAGTCGGAACAACAATCAGTCGAAAAATACGTTCAAAAATTCAGTCATGATGACCAGACCTTCTCTGGCGGGTTCTTTATTCTTTGGAAGGTTGACTCTCCTAAGCGCCCACAGGGTTGTCCTTGTTCGATGATACCCATCAACCACTCGGCTACGGTTTTGGCCTCCACCTCCTCCGGATGAACCCAAGCAGTGTCACCAACCCCAGAGTACATCCACATGGAATGGTCACGAGCTTGGAGAGGTTGGATCCGCCGACTAAGGAACACCTCGAGCAGGTCCATACCAGTGACACCTTGGTTGATCAGCTGAACTACTCTCTCAACTAGCATGTCTGTCTCCGCCTTCTCCGCAGCAGTCACTTTCAAGGAAGATGGAGTTTGAACACGGTCGAAAGAAAAGGAGGAAGATCGGTCGACCGACACAGGGTCGCGAGTCTGGCGATGGAACGAGGCGTTGCCAGCCCCTGACCGACTCAGGAAGAGTCATCGGAGGAGGAGAGCTCCTCTTCCTCTTCTGAATGCCCAGACCCCCACACATCTGAATGACATGGGTTTTCTCGTCCTTCGAGTTTGCTTTTTTCACAGTTTGGGATCGGATGGTAAATATGTGCTTGAAAATACCCGGTCGGTTGGCACCCAAGAAATTCTCACACATGGAGCGAGCGCAGCAAGATATGTGATAGTGTTGGGAGTGAAATGGTGAAGTTGGGCACCAAAGAAATTCAGGAAACCGCGAAAGAAAGGATCGGGAAGCGAAAAGCCACGATCGGCGTGGGTGGCGAGCAGGACACACTCACCCGGCGGCGGTGTGGCAAATCTCTCCCACAGGCAGTAGCGGAACTTATGAGCGATAAGCCCGGCTCAGCCATATCGTCCAAGTCCTCTTGCGAAGCGAAGATCGGATCCGATCTCCTCGATCCAACCCGGCAGCAACCCGAAGCGACAAAGACCCCGATTCATCTTCTTGGTCTTCGCCGCCCGTCGCCTTCTTCCGCGCGCTCTAAGCGCTGCCGTTTGTCCTTCCCCATGGCGGCGGGCGGCAGCGTCGAGTGGTTGAGTGCAGGCAAGCGGAGTTGTGAGAGGAAGAAGAAGGGAATGGGCACGCCGATTACAAGCGCCTCGGCCTCGCCGCTTTTAAAACCTACTTCCAAGTGGTGGCGCGTGGGCTGGCGATCCGTCAAATCCCCCAACAGTTCGCATACGGGATACATGGCGAAAAAGGTGGCACGAAATCGAAAAGTCCTATTTATCTACTCCACTTACCACGGGCGCTCCGCTGGCGCTTCCACCAAAATTCGAATCCAGAAATCCGGGATCCTTCACAACCGATCACGCCAAATATTTCATGTCGAGAGATATCATTAAGCGGATGTAGTGATATAAACCGATCGGCAATTTCTGAATCGATCAAGACAAGCTGAAATGAAGTGAAGTTCTAACAAGCGGCCTCCACTTGGAGATAAAGACAAGGCAATCAAGAGTAAAAGCAAGGTCAACTCCATCCTTCTTTTTCACTCAAACCTCGATCCATTCGGGGGCTAATGATGTGGACACAAACCTAGGGTAGGGTAATAGGCCTGACCTATACATCCTACCTAAGGTCCTTGTCCTAAGAACAAAGAAGTTCAAGAATCAGAAGAAGGGATCCAGCAAAGGCGTCCAGTGAAGTCCACTCGACCTACCATTCACTCGGAGATCCCACATTATCCAGGTCACTCGACCATCAAACCACTCGACAACAAGAAGACCTAAAGCCGCTCTGTGCAGCAACGGTTGGGCATTTACACAGATATTTAATGATCATTTGTAGCACTTCAATACAGGTGTTATCTGTCACGCCACCTCTTTATGTACATTGAATCCTGCGTAACGGAGGGGAGCTGGGGTCCTGGCGCCCCCCTCCTCTGGGACAAGGGTTCGCACACCCTGTAACTCACACGCTTATAATCCAGTCGACCGCCTCCGGGCTCCGAGACGTAGGGCTATTACTTCCTCCGAGAAGGGCCTGAACTCGTAAAACTAGCGTGTACAACTCCTCCATAGCTAAGATCTTGCCTCTACATTCCTACCCCCCTATTCTACTGTCGGACTCAGAACCACGACAACAGGTGCTACTGTGATTGCTTGATTGTTTGTTGAGGTGTCCGTTCGTGCGAGCTAGATCGTGTCCCACCCGAGTCCCTCGGTGGGTTCACCACCTTTGTTGTCATTCCGCTGCTAGCATAGAGCAAGTGTAGTATCGCAGGCGTAGTGTCACCGTGCAATGTGCTTCTTTGTAACATCAGACCCTTGTATTATTATTCTTGTAATAATAGCTGATTTGTTCTATGTCAAGCAGTGCTGTATTCCAGAGACTTCTCCTCGATCTCTGGGCTGGAATCTGAGGCGTTCGGTTTCTCTGTGCGGGGTGCCACGAGCTTGGTATCGAGCAGGTTTGTTTGTAGGGCGCCCTAGTCAGTAGCGGTGATAAAAAACCGTGAAATCGATAGTTTAGAGGTGGTCTTGTTTGTCGCATTTGGTTGCTGCATTTGTTTGTTGCATACCATGCATGTAGCCTTATTATTTTCTTACTAATGGTTTAATCTGGTGGATGTAGATGGCATCGGTCCGAATCCACTACAGCTCAGCCTTTGCATTTCTCCAGTTTTCTTTTCTTGCTCATTCTTCGGTGTTTGACGTCGTTTCTGTCCCAGCAGAGTGATGCCAAGTGATCCTAACACTGTTTGCAAAAATGGTGCTCAGGTATCGCTCCGAATTATTTCCTTCAGCCCCACCTTTTGTTTCGGTGGTAGACTTTCTTCTATCACGGATCGTCCTTTTTCTTGTCATTTTGGCAACCCTTAATGATCGTAGTTATCAAGAAAGGGAAATATCAGTAGCCCCAGTTTTTTCCCCGCTATCCTATTTCTTGGACGAGTACGGATCTTCTTCCGTCCGCTTGATAATAATGTGGTTTCGACTTTCGTGTCCCGCTACATGATTACCGAGTGCGTCCTCACCTCCGAGCTAGTCCAGGTTGCTACCTGGCTAAGCTAGCACTTGGTGTAGCGCTGTTTACACCAATTCTTCCACACATTTATTTGTCCTCGTGCACAGCGTCACAACATGCTAGATCGTAGGCCGGAGATCCTTGATTTGTGTTCTTAAGTAGGCATGCATATTGTGTGACTAGCAGTAATATGTGATATTGATTGTGTGTGAATTGATTGTTGTTGTGTGTTTTTGTTTAGTTGAGTTTTGTTTTGCTTCTTTCTTTTTGGGCCCCAGTGTTACATTATTATTTTCCCTATAAAGAGTTGCTCATCAACTGACACCGGACTCGAAGAAGTAATAAGTATTTCAAATATTTGGAAGAAGCTCAGCTAAACATTATGGCCTTCTCAGTCAACCGCATGATATAAGGAATATCTGCTCAGAATGCCAATTGTGTCTTGGATTGATTATCCGCATCAATTCTATAGCAATAATGATCAAACCAGCAGAAAGACAAGTCAGATGCAAGACCAACGGTATAATTTTCAGTCAAAGGTATGGATCATAGGCAAAGTTTTGGCTCAGGAATAAATGGTACTTGAAATATGTTATACTCCAAGAGAAAGTCAGAATGTGATATGCTCAAGAAAGACAGCCAAACACATTTTCTCATGCATAATAATCAGCCCCAGAATATTATGGACATGTGTGTAGCTTTCAGTCCGCATATCAGTATGAAGTTTTGGATATAAGAAACCCAGTATTATTCCACATGCTATCGGAAGAAATTTATGAGGCAGGGCTCCCCAATTTTTCCTCAGCATGATATGTGAACAATTTCCGGCTCACGATACCCGGTCTTTCTCAACAACATACCTCGGTAAAAGCTTCTGACAGACGGAAATGAATTTTTCTCAAAAAGCAAATCCGAGGAGAAGCTTCTCAAGTATAGAACTCGGGCTTCTCCAACACAATAATCAAACCGAGCTTCATGTGTAAGCTATCGAGATTTCTTCTGCATGCTACCCAGACAAAAGCCTCGAGAAGAATCTAAGAGTCTTCCTCAGCAAGCTACTCGGATGGCTTCCCTCGTAAGCCACCCAGTCCGCGTCAGTACCACACTATGCACCGTCCTCAGAGATTATATGATGAGTTGGCAGTATATGGCAGTACATCTCAAGGATCAGATTTGCAATAATTTTGCGAGAGGAACAATTCAGTCAAAACATATGCCTGCCGCAATAATATGGTATTCAGTTGCATATGATTATTATACATATGGTACGCATGTATCCCGGGTCAGATCGGTCACTTATACGGGATACGACACTGATCTAGCAGATATACCTAAGAAAGCAATGAGCTCCGTACAGCTACAAACCCCGAGTATATGTCATATATGTGCGGACACAGGTCAGAAAAACAAGCACAAGGAATAAAGTCAAAAATATTAATCACACCCATGGTCATACGAAGAATCAAGGGCAGGCGTGGCCAACTTATTTCAGCAAGGTATCCTGACAAATAAAATCATGACCGTTAAAAGGTGAGACCGACCACAAAGGTATGATGATTTTGCACGACCATCAGGGTCCGGATACCCCAAGTCAGTTGGAGGCCATAATTCCATATGGATCCACAAAGACGTACACCTTCAGCAGCCTACGCTATTTACAAGGATTTTCATATCCCGCTGACCCGTTTGAGATGGTTAGTGTGGAATATCCAAGTCTGTTCTGTCATATCGAAGATTCCTTTGCAACCTCAATAGTTTGACCTCAGCGGTAGTGCCAAAACATATCACAGCGTATTTTCAAAGATGGGTATACCGACAAAACGAGAAAGTCAGAAGCCGAATAATCAGCTCAGACCCGGTATACTCGCCGACGAAATCAAGAACACAGTCAGTCTGTCAGGAAAAGCATTTGTCCGTCAGCCCCCTATCAGGCCAGTCTCAAGATGTAAATATTTGAGGTATGACACAGCTATAACTCCATACACCGTTATATTGTTCCTGACAAAAGGCAGTCAGATCTTTGGTACATATCTCATGCTCGAGCCAAAGGAAATAAATCAAGATAAATTAGTGCCACCTATGAGCAGTCAGACCCCGTCAGAAGATGGCCATGATTAATTCTCAGCATTTATTGAAACCAGAAGGCCCACATTTATTTGAAGCAACCCCATCAAACCCCTTCCCCCCCCCCAAATTTTTTCCCCCCCAAACCCCCCCCCGGGGGGGGGGCCTTTTCCCCCAATCCCCTTAAAATTTTCTTTTTTCCCCCCCCCCCCCAAAAAAAATTTTTTTTGGGGCCCCCAGGGATGGCCCCCGGCCGGGGGAAAATTTTTCCCCCCCCCCCCCCGGGGGGGGCCGGGGGTTCCCCCCCCCCCCCCCTTGGGGGGGAAGGGGGGCCCCCCCCAAAACCCCCCCCCCGGGGCCCCCAAAATTTTCCCGGGGGCCCCCCCCGGGAAACCCCCCGGTGGGGCCTTTTTCCCCCCCCCCCCCCCGGGGGGGGGGCCCCCCTTTCCCCCCCCCCCCAAAAAAAGGGCCCATTTTTCCCTTCCCCGGGGGGGTTTTAAAGACCGGGGCCGGAAAAAAAAAGGGGGGGGGTTTTCCCCCCCCCCTCCCCTTTTCCCCAAACCAAAAAAAAAAGGGGTTTCCCCCCAAGGGGGTTTTTTTTTGGGGGGGGAAGGGCCCTGGGTTTTTTTTTTCCCCCCCCAAAGGCCCCCGGCCCCCGGGAACCCCCCGGGGGGGGAAAAAAAAAATCCCCCTTGGGGGGCCCAAAAAAACCCCCCCGGGGGGGGCCCCCCCCGGCCTCATATCATCATATCATATCCCTCCACCAAAGTAGAGCTCATCTCATGCCTCCATGTGAGCTCATCTTCAATTCTTTGATTCTCCCAAAATTTCAGCCAGAAGCAAGTATATTTTATCTTGCTCCATTATGGCTGGAAATTTTCTAGGCCTTATATTAATATAACCTACCTCCACCCATTTTGGGCATCGGAATCGTTATTCCTCTAGAATTTTTGCAAGTTTCCCTAGAGGAGATGTTTGTGAAGGTACCCTTTTTTGGCCAATTGGTATGAGACTTTTGAGCATCTTCATAGGATCAAATGACCGCCTTGCCCAATTTTAGCTCAATTTGACACCCAAGTGAGTGCACTTTCCTAATCAAGTTTCGACCATTTTGGCAGCAAAGTAACTATGATTTATCTTGGTCCAAACTTTCAAAGTTACTGGATGAAAGTCCTTCTTACCTCAACCTCTCGATAACTCCATTGATCCAAAACACTCCTGATCACTAGTGCTCACCCAAGTTTATTGCAGAACTTGATGGTTCTACCGCTTAACCAGATCACTTTAAAGCTAACACCGGAGTTGAAACTTACCTCGATGAGCTTACCAAAGATAGCATGTTCGCCTTCCCCGCTACATGCCGCCACCCCAAGGATCAACACGGCAACACTGCACGCCGTGCCAAAGGGTCGCGCCCAGAGTTGTTTGTGCTTCGCAGCTCTCCTCCGCCGCCTTTGCGGGACTGTCCCAGTTCCCCGACCCCTCCCCTTCCGCCGCTTCCACCATGCCCCAATCAACACCCACGGGAGCACAAAGGGGGTTTGGCTCTTTCGTTGTCGCCATCCTCCCCCAGGTTCGCTGGGTCGCCTCGCTTCGTGAGGCCTTCATGTTCCTCTTATGTCGCCTAACTATGAGCCCATGCGCACATGCATCCGGCCCACCGGTCCACCAACGCCCCGGCCTCCTCCCTCCGCCTTATAACCACCAACCCTCCCGAGCCTCCATCGCCTCCCTCACTCCTTAACCCCCCCGCCTCCGCCAAGCTCCAGAGCCCCCTCACGCCGGCCCATGGCCGCCAGGGTGTTCGCTGAATTCGAGCAGCCAACATACCCTCCTCTCTCACACCACCACGCCTCCACCCACTCCCCCGATCTCCCCTTAGCCGCCCCGGGCGATCCACCATGGCCTCGCTCATCATCGCCGACGCCGGGAGTCCGCCACGGCAACGAGCTGCCCTCCCGAGCTCCCCATCTTCTACAACCCCGGGTCACCTCCGCTGCCCCTCGTGATCCGGATAGGTCACGACCGCCCGGGTGGTCGGGGTAGGCCGCAGGCCTGCTGGGGGCTCCGCTGCCCAGCGCGGGGAGAGGAAGAAGACGGCCCCACCCCCCTGCCAGGGCGGGCCCGGCACTGCTGACCCAGCCCTCCAAAACAAGGGACGCTGTTTGCGAAAGTATGTTTTCCGTGAGCAAAGGTTTTACTTTTCTAGAGACTAATAAGTTTTCCTTTGGGAAAGATCCCTTTCACTGTTGAAAGTGGTTTTCGGAAAAACATATTTTGCCCAATGCTTTCAGTTTCTCACCAGGGCTTTTTGAAAACATTTTAGATAGGTCCCCGCAGAAAACAACTATAACTTTTTGCTCGAGCTCCAAATGAGGTGAATCCAAAGCCCACTTCTTCGCTTCATCGAGCCTGTGATGGAATCATTTTCACCATGTTTTGAAATTCTGAAAATGACCATTTTGCCCCTGTCCTTATTCAGCCTCTTCCAAAGAGTACGCTTCCAGATCCTTTCCCAAAGCCGTGACTTTCTCCTAGTGATTTCTTCCACTTGCAAGCCACACCTCCATTTGCATGATTGCAATGCAGTGACATGGTTTATTTATTTAAACTTGTTTATAATATTGCATTAGCTATGTGTGATCTGTTCATGGCATTTCTCGGAGTATTGATTAGAGCTTGTGTCGGAGTAATGGGCCACGGATAGGCGAACCTTATCCCCTAGACCTTTCAAAACATCGGGGCGGAATGCGCCCCTCAAGACCCCAAGATGAAGAGCCGCCTTCTGGGAGTCGGTGACAGAGCAGCCGACTGCCCCTCCCAGCCGAGTCCTAGAGACGGCCTCAAGATAAGCCGACTCCCAACCAACGACTCTTGGAGAAGCCGCCTATGGGGAGTCGGCCCGCGACTCCAACCACCTCCTGCCTATGCGACTACGGACGGGAGAGGATGAGGTCGCCGAGCCCATCCCCGCCCATTCATAGAGGATGGCATGGCCACAGAACAGACGACAGAGATCTCCGTCCGGGCTGCAAGATCATGCTGGCGTCGACGCACCTCGGCGATCCTACCCACGACGCCACCAGATGACCCAAGATAGCTGGACCCGCCCATTGGCGGGAGTGCAGAAGACGGCGAGAAGGCTTCAAGACGGACTCCCGAGTCAGCCTCCGAGTCGGCCGCCCCTCCCACGGGCTGGCGCCATTAACCGAAAGACAGGAGTGGCAAGGATGCCCGTCAGCGGCGACGTGCCGACCCCATGACCAAGTTCAGGCCATTAGAAGCACGCTACGAACTAGCGGCAAGATTGGCCAAGGGACAAGGGCTGTCGCCCGTTGGATTGGTCAAGGGCCCACTAGTGGCGGGCCCTGTAAGAAGCGGAACTTAAGAGACTGAGATCGACTCGCGCCCCAGCCGGATTACCATTGTACCCTGGGGTAGGCCATATAAACCCCTCGGGCACCCATGCAAGGGGTTGGACACTAAGTTCTAGACACATAGAGGGAAGAGAAGAGCTAGCCGTGTCCTCTCCTACCTCACCTCTAATAGCTCAAGGAGCAACCTTGTACACACTTTGCCATAGTGATCATGCGAGACCCCAGAGAGGAGGGTGTTATCTCCACGGAGGGCCCGGTTGGGCAAGATTCCCGCGGCATGTTTCGCCATCCTGCTTCCATGCACCGGCGACGTTTCTACTCGCCCTCCAAGATAAGTGTCGTGTCAAACCGCGGATCTCGGTAGGGGGTCCCAATCGGCCTAGGCGGATGGTAACAGAGACAAGGGACACGATGTTTTACCTGTGTTCGCCCTCTTCGATGGAGGTAAAACCTCACCCCGCTTGATTGATATTGATATTGTGGATGTTTACAAGAGTGGATCTACCACGAGATCAAGGAGGCTAAACCCTAGAAGCTAGCCTATGGTATGATTGTAAGGGTTGTTGTTGTCCCACGGATTCAGAGCCATCCGGTTTATATAGACACCGAGAGGGCTAGGTTACATAGAGTCGGTTACAATGGTAGGAGATCTACATATCCAGACGCCAAGCTTGCCTTCCACGCCAAGGAAAGTCCCATCCGACACGGGCAAGTCTTCAATCTTGTATCTTCATAGTCTTGGAGTCCATCGATGATGATAGTCCGCCGATGATGGTAGTCCGCCATCCGACACCCCTAATCCGGACTCCTCAAGAGTCTCCCTAACCAGGCTTCAATGACATAAGTCCAGATGCGTAGTCTTCGGCCTGTAAGGCGGGTTCTCCTTCGTTCTACGATCAACAAAGGTCCAGCCTCATCAATGTTTGCGCCTTGGCTTCCACGCCAATAATGGCCTTCTTCCACGCTGGTATAACGTGAAAAGCCGGGTGTCTTTTATGTTTTACCCCTAGTTGTGCGTAATAATCTGCCTATAAGGGAGGCAAGAATCCAGATCCAAATCACCATCTTCCTCCCGCAGATACTCATCTCAGTGCTTTTGACCAAGAATCCATTCCATCATGGACCCAACGCGACCCTCTTCTCGGCCCCACCCTTTGCCAGAGATTGAGGAGATGCCTGCTCCACACAACGAGCTGGTGAAGCCCAAGTGGGGGATATCTCCTCCGCCTTCACGGTTCCGGCCGAGCCGGGCTGGCCACCAACAAGGTGGGAAGCAAGCAGAGGTTACCCCAAATCCCAACAAAGGGGAGCTGGTATGTTCTCCCCCATCCGATAAGGGGCTCAGATTTCAGACATCCATTCCTCCACGGCCCTCGGAGTTCTACGACTCCATTCATCACCTAACGCCTCCAATCCTGCATATTATGGGTTACGAGTTTTGGAGCTATTCCGGCCGAGCCCCACTTCACACCGTGGAAGAGGTTGTTCGCCTTGTACCCCGCCTCACGAGGGGTCCATATATCATGGGCGGCGCCAAATATGGCGATTGCCGACCGGATATCCATCCGAACCCCTAAGAAGGTGCCCAAGACCGGCCTTCAAATGGTTTTATATATAAGACGCCCCGCCGACCTGTTCGGATCGGGCCTCCGGAGTTCAAGAATGCCTCAAGAAACGCTTTAGTTGGCGCTCCGCGAGCCCCGGTCCGGAGGAAGATAAAAGCGCCCATTATTTGATGGGCAATAAGGTTATTGGCCCATGCGGTTGACCATGATTGAGTCATGGCAACATGCATTATGCGGGGTGCAGCCACTACAATACAGGCCACCCCATGTGGGATTTCAACGGGAAGACGATCCACGCCATGGCCGAAGGGCGGATTCGGCCAAGATCCGCACTATCCTCTCCGCCCGTAAGGGGGACAAGGAGGATTTGACGAACCCGTAAATGGGTTCTCCATGAATAATGCCCGCCTTGGGTAAGAGAACACTCACGGTCCGACCTGCGCTTTCAAACTTAAGTTTTTATATTGTGTTTTTTCGACGCAGAACGCGGACCGTGGAGGGCATGTAAGTCCGCTCCGCAGCCCGAGGATCCGAGAGATCCCGGATCCGCCTCAAGAGGATCCGACATAAAGGTGGAGCTAATCGACGGTTGTTCCACCAGCCAAGATGAAATGCTTTGGTCGCCATCACGGCCGACTATCCCGACTATATCCGGCTTCCCATGTGATTATGCATCAAGCCCCACACCGCTATTCCTTCCTTGCTTATTTCCACCACCGATATGATGGCGCTGCAGGAGGCGCCTTAGGCGAGAAGCCGAGCTCATGTGGCTGACCAACAAGGGCCGCCGACCAAGAGGCGGAAGAGGAGCGCGGGATCAAACGCCACCGCAAAGGTGTAGCTCACACATTATTTAGAGCAACGCCTTAGGAAGCGAATGCTCATGACTTTTATAGGAAAAAGAGTCCGCCGGATCGGGCGGGATGTTTCCAATCCAACCTCTACCAGCCAGCCCCGCACCGGGTCGAGGGGAGGCGAAGGCGAAGGCGCGAGCCGACTTTCCTCCGACGGAGGATGCCGAGCATCGTCCGCCACCAAGTCCGAGGTGGAGATGCATAATCACAAAGCGCCCCGACAGATTTCGGACGCTGGCTTCTCCCCGAGGCGCTGAATGCCTTTAAACGGGACGCGACTTGTGCTCAAGATGGTTTTACCAGAGCACGAAGAGGTAAAAGACATAATGGTAAGAGAATTTAACAGCTATATATGCCAAGAGTCTCCCAGACTTAAAGTAGTTATTTTAACTGATTAAGGATCATATGAAACGAGGATCTTACCGAGAAGAATACCCAACTGTCCTCAGAGCTGCAAGAGTGCAAGACCCAACTTGAGGTCCACCTCGCGCAGAGGGAACGTAGGGACCTCTCCCGTAACGCATTATTTTAGAAAGATAAGTAGCGCTTGGCCTTTGCGCAAGTCTGAAAGAAAAATGACGGCAGGTGCTGCCGGACAAGATCCGACAGGTAAGAACTTCGCGCCAACTAAAGGTCGGCGAGAGGGTGCTGCATAAGGTGCAGATGAAAGGAACAAGCTCCGGATGCCCATGCCCAGCTTGGAGAAGAGCTGAAAGGCGTCGGCCGAGCTGTCGGGCTCGATGAGAATCAGCGCTTGCGCGCATATATAGTAGTGCTTGAGCAACTCCTTTGAAAAGAAGAGTTCGACGAGGAAGTCAATTTGAAGAATATGTCCAGGTATGCTCGCGTCGCCTCCTGGAGGAGATGCCCGGACAACGGGTGATCAACTTCCCGAATTTTTGCAAGATCGAACGAGTTGCAGTAATGAGCGGCGCTATCCAGCGTTATGGCCAGCCTTCTCCTTACCCGAGGGTCTTGTGGAGCTAGGAGAAGCTGCAGGAGGCGGCAGCGCCCATTTATGGAAGATTTCCCGCCGCCAAGGTGCTGTGGAGGCTCGGGCCATGGTAAAGACGCTGTACAAGAAGGCGGATCCCAACCACATGGGTCAAGTCGGACCTGTGGGGTCCGGCGGGAAGGAGATCCCGTGAGTTTAGTATACGCCAAGAGAGTTGGTCCTAAATTTTCCCAACAGGATGTAAATTAGACAACCCGTTAGACGGATTGAGGAAGAATACAATCACCGAGACAATGTATTATAAAATGACATACAAAATGCCTTCTAGCCGGATTGTAGATCGCTTGTCTTTGCCGACCTTTTCGCTCGACCTCGGACCCTAGGGTCCGGAGGTGTCCGAATACCTTCTCGTATGAAACAACCGGGTATGCATGGAGACCAAGCGAGGGGTCATCGGTGCTTTATCGATAAGTGCCCAACTAGTTATGTTATATTACATGGGTAGTAAGAAACATCTTCCAGGAGAATAGTTCCGAGGGTTCCTTTCCTTCGGGGTGGTATGCCCTAAAGTGATGTCCGACCAAAAAAGGAAAAACATCTCGGGGCGATAAATAAGTGGATAAAAATCATCTTTTAAGTCACCAACCAATATTCCTTAAGAACGCTAGCTGCTTCACCCTCGAGGTACACATCCGCTGACCCGACAAAGAATAATCGCAGAGGTGCCCTTTTACCCCTAGCCAACAATCGAACGAGGGGTAAGCACAGAGCCGCAACCCAGCTTGGCCAAAACTTAAGTCATATTGATGCATATAATGGTGAATAAAAGGTACATGTGGAGGCTTGACATTGCGGGTATGAAGCCCAGATAATTAAGCTTCCGAAAGAAGCCCTGTATAATGAGTGCGGATAGCACATCAATTGCCTGCGAACATTGCGCAAGTAGGCCCTTAAGGCTTGGATGAATGGGGTTTGAGAAGAAAAGATGAACAAAAGGCAGTGAAGTAAAAAATTTGACGGGGAAAGGGACGAACCTTAGTCCGGCGCTAGGCATAGAATCGCTGAGGCGGGCTACGCCCATGGGTTCGCTCGAGTCGGTTATCCGATGCATTTCAAGACGTGACGCCCGCCGGTCGGCTTGATCGATGAAAGGGGCCTTCCCATTTGGGCTTGAGTTGTCCTTTTCTTGTCCGGGCGAGAACCAGTTCGCCAACGCTAAAGTCTTGGCCCGCATTTCCGCTTTGATATCTTCGAGCCTGCGTTGATAGAATGCGGAACGAGCCTGACGCCGTTTTCCTCCAATGCGCTGCTGTCCTGCCGATCCAACTCGCTTCTTTCTTCGCATGCGCACTCGAGGTGAGTCATGAATGATGTCGCAGGCAAAACTGCTTCGCCCGATACCATAAAAATGGTGTGAACCGTAGTACGGTTAGGTTGTCCGCAGCCCCCGAGTACGGAGTCAGCCCTCTACCCAGGCGTGTCAGATTCGTAAGGGACCGCACTAGTCCGGTTTGATGCCGCCATTATTAGACCATTTGCTCGCTCCACTTGACCGTTGGTTTGAGGATGATAGAATGAAGCGTAATCGAGCTTGATGCCCATATTTTTGCACCATGATTTAACCTCATCGGCGGTGAAGTTCGTGTCTATCGGTGATGATGCTGTGGGGACACCATAACGTGTACTACCCGGATATAAAGTCTATCACTGGTCCGACTCGCCGCTTTAACGGCTTGGCCTCTATCCATTTGGTGAATTTATCCACCATGACCAATAGGTACCTTTGCTTGTGGGTTCCCTTTAGTGGTCCAACCATGTCAAGCCCTGCACCTCGAACGGCCGTGTAATGGGTATAGTTTTGAGGGCGTGGGTGGCATATGGCTCGATTAGCAAAGAGTCGACAACCGACGATCTTTTGACTAAGTCCTCGAGATCCGCCGGCCGCCAAGAAAACTTGCACGAATGCCTTTCCTACAAGGGCCCGAGCTGCAGCTGCAGTGTCCGCTAGTCCGCATGAATTTCAGCCAGTGAGGTTTCGCCTTCCTTCGAGATACACCTTTGAAGGACTCCGTTGTGCTTTTCTTATAAAGTTCTCCTCATAGACCTTTGTAGGCTTTAGATCACGGACAATGCAGTGGGCCTCATTTTGGTCTTCGGAAGCCCTCGCCAAGTAAGTAGGTGAGGAATGGTTCTGTCCACGGGCAACTTACTGCCATTATGTCGGGGGAGGGTGTTATGTCATCGGCTGAATTGCCGTTGGTGCGGCTTGTTCCGTTTGTTAGTTCCGACTCTCTTCCCATAGTAACGGATGGCTTGAAGAGCCGCCTGTGAAGATGTTAGAGGACAGCCGCTGCTTTTGGCGCCGATGCATGCCAAGACGCTGCTGTTTGGTTATTATCCCTGCCACGGATGGAATTCAAGTCCTTCGAACCGGCTGACATTTTAGTACAATGTTGCGGTATGCTTCCATTTTCGGATCTTTGGCCAAAGTTCCGCTTATTTGGGATATTAGCAGGTTTGAATCCTCACGACCTCCAAAGTGCGTTGAATGCCCATGGAGATTGCCATCCGAGACCATGTAAAAGGGCCTCAGATTCGCCGCGTTGTTGAGTCCTGTACATTATCTGAAGTAACGATGACTCGTGTCCTCGTTGGGGACGCATACGACGCCAGCCCCAATCCGCTAACATTTTAGAGCCGTCAAGGCATGATCCAATTGGAGTATGCGCAGATTTTTAGGGAGTTCGCCGTCCATTCAATACAAAGTCAGCCAATACTTGTCACTTTATAGCTCCCAGGTTTGTAGGTTATATCAAATGGTAAGAGCTCAATGGCCCATTTTGCAATCCGCCCTATCGGTTGTTTATAATGTCGGGC